>OX359294.1:63370165-63607650 GCA_947179395.2 Pulicaria dysenterica | reverse complement strand
CATCCTGAACACACTGGAAACTCCCAATTATCTGAAAGCAAAATAAGAATGAAATCACAATTCAAAATGTGCCCACAATTATCAACTATCATCTAAGATACATATATAAAAAGGTACCTGCACAACTTCATCACTGGGCATACCATACTTAGCAACCTGTTCCTTAGGAAATATTTGTATGCTAGCACCAGTAACTCTTCTCATCTCAGAAATAATCATGCCACCTTTACCCCATAGACATCCAATCTGCCTTGAGTGCACCAGTAGTCTAGCAACAATGGCACCACCAGGTTCAAAACCAATCTCAGCAATTCTACCATGCACCCGAAGAAGAGCATCCTGTGCAGGAGAATGCCTTTGTTCTAAACTCTGCATAATTTTCAAACAAATTATTTGCTACTTAAGATAAAAAAAAATAAGTCAAAAACAAATACTTGAGAGAGACTACATGTAAGCTCACATGCCTCACGTGCAGATATTACAATCACCCGCTCGTCTGATTCCGGTGATGAATCAGCTATATTAATAGATGCACCAGTCTCTGCCTGTAGTGCTCTTCTTATGGAACCCCCTTTACCAATTAAACTGCCAACTTTGTCAACGTGACACAACAATCTAAATACAACTTCTTCTTCTTCCAAGCCCATTCTGTGGTGGTGGTGATGGTCAGCACCTGAAACAGACAATAATCATCAGTAATAAGACGATCAATTATAATTTTAAGCCAGATATATAGTCTTGTTAAGGAAAAAGTATACCATGTCCATGAGGTAACATCCCCATGGGCCTGTTACTGCCAGAGCTGCCTGCATCCTGAAGACAGCTTGATACAGATAGTAAAGCTTTCTTTACAGCTAAAAACTTTCCAGCCATCTGCATATCACCCAACATATGTACAAATATAAGTAACTGGACCTAAGAGAACACAAGATGATTTCAATTAAAAAAGCTCAAAAGAAAAATGACAAAGTTCAGCCGCTCTGTCTCTCCCATAAATGCTCAAATGGATGCCGTATCAATTTCTCAAACCAAGCATAATTAAGCTTAAAAAAATCCAGCATGATCCAAGTACAACAACAAAGACCTATTTATATTGATTTTCCTAACAAGAATCCATATTCTATGTAAACTACTAGTCTAAATCCTTATCTACGAAAATCAATTGGTATCTAAGAAAACAATGATGATACTTATCCATAAATTTTAAGCTATTACTATAGTGCAAGGTTCTAACATAATTTCTTATAATTGAACACATTTAAGTTCGCTTGAAATAAAAGCTTAAGATCCAGTAGAGTAAACTCATGATTATATGGATGGTTTTCTATCATCAATAGAATGCACAAGTATAAGTGTTGATACTTTTTTTCTCTTTTAGAAACTTGGCAAAGGGGAATTATAGTCACATGTCTGTTTTACTGAGATCCCCAGAGTTCTTCCAACTGTAACACCAAACCCCAAGTTCTCAATTTTCACCTTACACGCCATTACACTTAGCCTCCTATTCATCATCATTAGGGCTATAAACGAACCAAACGTTGATGAACTGTTCATGGAAATCGTTCAGTGGGAAGTTCGTTTATGTTTGTTTATTTAATAAGTGAACCACTTACAAAAATTTCAGTTTGTTTAATTAAGAGAACGAACACAGACTAAGCTCTCGTTCATTCATTTACGTTCGTGACCGTTTAGTTATTCGTACGTCTATGTGTATGTGTGTGTGTGTGTTTTCTTATATAGTGTTTATTTGTGTTTAGTACTGTTGTATTTGCATTATAGTGTGTGTTCCTTCGTTTCGTTCATTTATCATTTAAATGAACAAACAAAAATGTACACAAACTAACCAATCTTTTAGACAGTCGAACACAAAAGACCAGTCCTTTATCTTTCATGTTCATTTATTTGCTCGGCTAAAGTTAAACGAACAAACACGAACACATAAATTTATTCGTTTATCCGTTCGTGTTCGTTTATTTGTTCGGCTAAAGTTAAACAAACGAACACGAACGAGCCCCATTCGTGTTCGTTCAATTCATTTGCCGCCCTAATCATCACAATTTTACTCTCACTAAGTGGCTACTATCTTCATTGCAAGGAAAAATATATGCACAACTAACCTTATTCCATGTTCAAACAGCTCTTGCTATGATTAAGAAAAGCATCCATATAAAATACTTGCTATTGAAGATAAGGCTCTAAATGAACCGGACGTTCATGAACCGTTCATGAAATTGTTCGGCAGGGAAGTTCGTTTGTTTATTAAACGAACGAAAATGAACAAGATTTTCCATTCGTTTAATTAAACGAACAAACACGAACAGAGCTCTCGTTCATTTATGTTCGTAAACTTTCGTTTAAGTTAGTTTATATTATATATATAGGAAAAAGTTCATGCGAGAACCATTCTTAGTGCGAGAACCGTGAGAACCAATTTGAGCCGTCCAATTCCCCCTCTTTCAATGTCCCTGCCCACCCATGAATTCCTCACATGCACCCTGCCACACTCTATATATATATATATATATATATATATATATATATAACTGTTATATGTGCGTGTGTTCAGATATAGTGCTTATTTGTGTTTAATAATGTTGAATTTGTATTATAGCGTGCGTTCCTTCGTTTACGTTTGTTTATCGTTTAAATGAACAAACAAAAATGCACACGAACTAACCAATATTTTCAACAATCAAACACACAAGCTTTTTTGTTTATCCGTTCGTGTTCGTTTATTTGTTCGGCTAAAATTAAACGAACGAACACGAACAAGCCCCATTCATGTTCGTTCGGTTCTTTTACAGCCCTAATTGAAGATCTATATAATTACTGTATAACCTATCCAAAGCTATTTGCACATAGGAAGAAAACAACAATTATTGGTGAAACGTAAATTACACATTGTTGGTGCAAGTGTACGTAATTTCTAGGTTTACAACATTCACACTTTGTGCATGTCGAGTATGAGACTATTAATAATTGAACCAACTTTAGTAAGTCGTTAAAGCTTTAAAAAAAATTGCTCCACCGGACACAGCAAGTTTGCTAGTCGGTGTGGCCCACATGATAAGCAATTAAGATCATATGCAGAGCATATAAGTGAAGCAGTTGAAATGCTCATTCAAATCCTTAATTAAGTATGCAATAGCATATAAACTCATAAACAAACAAATTAAGAATAGTGATACCAGATCAACCAATAAGAATTTGTAACTTAAAGGTGTTGGATTGTGAAACACATATACAAAAGAGCGAACTCATATGCACTGACAGGGATGTTGAAGCTGTAGCAATCTAGTTTACACAAGAAGATAGAAATTATGCATCTTTTATATTTGAGGTCACATAAGGATGAATAAGCTTATGAGAGTGTTAATCACAGAAGATCATGGTGGATGAAGAGTTAAAAAAGCTTCGAGTGTTATCAAATCAAAATCCCAGTGAACTGCATACAGAAAACACTCGTAATTGGTGCCATGTGTTAGTTGGCTGATGGCTTCAACTAAAAAGTGAAGGTATATAATATGCAAGTCATAAGTTGCTTTCAACAATACATTGAGTATGCTGAGTATTTGTAACAGCAAAGGGTAGCTATTAGTCTTGGAGTGCAATATGAGTATGAATTTGGCAAACTATGGAAGAAGAATTTGGCTAAGTAAGGAAGGAGACTGGAGATAATGAGCATCAAGGTGCTGCCACCTTGATGATCTAATCATTTGAAGCTTTTAGTAGAAGACAAATGTTAAACTATTGTGTGATCAGTTATTGAGTATGTTTTGTATTAGTATAGGAAGGATATGATTTGAGCTCTTATCATGAACCTATATATGCTCGATTTTTTAATATGAATGAAAACTCGTTTACTGTTAAAAGAAAGGATATGCAATTGCCTGAATCAACTCATCCCCGGGGGATGCACAGTCTGGAAGTTGATCCTTGGGCATAACCCTAACTTGAGCTCCACTCTCCTGTCTGATTTTTTCAATAATCTTTCCTCCTCTCCCAAGCACACACCCAATCTGATGATTGGCAGCCAGCAACCTACAGACCACGGGTCCTTGCGGGACTCCACCACTGCCGTCGGCGGAGTTGTCTTCGACATTCTCGCTCTCCTCCTTTGACATTTTACTTCGTTCTTCATCGACCTTCAAAATCCTCTCAAAAACCCTAATAAGCGCCTTCTGAGCAGGCGATTCCTCACAATTCAAACTCCCTGATTCTTCGCTATTAGAATCGTCATTGTTGTTACTAATTACATCCTTGTTCTTAGGGGCAGAGTCAGCGGCCACAATGAGAATCACACGCTCTTCGGAACCAGGAATAGATTCGTCGATTCGAATTTTAGCACCGGTTTCTTCTCGGAATTGGCGGATGATAGCACCGCCCTTGCCGATGAGACCGCCGGTCTTTGAAGCAGGGCAGAGTATACGGAATAAGGTTTCGCCGGCGGAGAGTTTGAGAGGAGCGCGGAAAGGGTTATTGAAGTTAGACTGAGGAGTGGCGGGGGAAGATGGAAGAGGATGGTGGCGGCGCTTGGCGGAAGAGGTGGGTGTAAGGTGAGGATCAGACCGATCAACAGCAGAGTGGTCGAAGAGACGCTTGTTCGGAAAGGAAGCGTCCATTGACACAGAAGCCAAGCCACCGCCGTCGTCTGACAGGTCTCGGCTCTGAACGCCTGTTATTTTCCGCTACGGTTTCACTTTTTTCAACCCGCCCCGCCGTACCTTGGATTCAGAAGGTGTTTGGGTTCGAGGTTCTAAAACGTAAGGCTAGGCGTTACACCACGGGTAAAGCTTCGGGTCCGGCGAAAGTTGAATCAGGACTTTGGGGAACACCATTTCCCCCTCTTCGGGAGTTGGTGCGGCAGTGGAGCCTCGGCTCTTTTTACCCGAGCGCAATCGACCGTCCCCCACCTCCCCACCCCCCCCCCCCACCCCCCCCCCCTCCAACGGTTATCTTTTTAAAATATAGCCGTTTTCTATTTTTTTTTTTTTTTTTTTTTTTAATTCCACACCCTCTCTATATATATACAACATACTCTTTATTTTTTTACACCATATTTCTCTCTTCTTCTCTATATTTCTCTCTTCTTTTCTACTTTCTCTTCTACATTAAACTTACTCATCTTTATTTTTTTATACAACATACATCATGGATCCTAACCAAAAATTCACCACACCTCCGTCAACCGGACGTAACCGATAGAGAGTTACAAGTTCTACACCACAACGGTCCATCGATCCTTTCCTTGTGTCGCAACAACAATCAATGCCGATGTTCACTCCACCACGGTTTACATATTCCGGAATGCTTAGCCAACAACAACAAATTCCGCTCTCCGATATTGGCTATCCGCTTCCACAACAACCGAGTCCATATCAACAACCGAGTCCATATCAACAACCGGGTCCATATCAACAACCGAGTCAATATCAACAAATGGATTTCTCGCAACAAATACTACAACAACAACAACTACATTTTCAACATTTACGAGAAACGCACCAACATGCGTTACGAGATGAAGATAACGATGATGATGATGATGATGACGAAGATGAAGAAGTATTCGTTGCCGAAACCCAACAAATACAACAAGAACGGCGAAAGGGAAAGCAACAAGTTGTCGAAACCCAACCGGCTGGCAATTTTTCAACGCGTGCTAAACAACAAAAGTGGACACCCAATGAAGAAGTGACGTTGGTAAAAGCTTGGATCGATGTTTCCGAGGATCCAATCATAGGAAATGCGCAAGCGGGCGGTATTTATTTATTATAATTATTTATTATTATTATTTCGTTATGTATTATTATTATTATTTATTATTATTATTATTATTATTATTATTATTATTTATTATCGTTATATATTATTATTATTTATTATAATTATTATTTATTATTATTATTAACTTTTATATATTTATGTAGGTAGTTTTTGGAAAAGGGTTTTGGAAGTGTTTCAAAACCAACTCGGCAAACGCAAAGACTACCGAGGGGTGCATCAAGTAAATTCCAAGTTTCAAGATATCAACCGAAAGGTAACGAAGTTTGCCGGTATTTACAGCAACATCGAGAATTCAAGAGCTAGTGGCATGAGTGACGCGGATATCTTAAAAACCGCTCATATCCGTTACAAGTCAGAAAACAGAGGCGCAACTTTTGGTCACGAGCTTTGTTGGGATGTTCTTAACAAATATCCCAAATGGAGAAGAGTGTCTCTCCCAGATTCCAACCCCCGTCCTTCAAAAAGAACAAAATCACTATCGGAGTCGAATGTTCGATCGACTACGGGGTCTTCGGATGCACGGGCTCCTATCGACCTCAACGAAGACGAGGACGAAGAGAATGATGATGAAAATGTCCAGGCAACCGAACCCCCAAGGCCCATTGGGAGAGATCGAGCAAAGCGGCCGGTATCGACATCTACGGGTACGGGTACGGGGTCGAAACAGGAGAGCATCACATCGTTGTTGGACAATTTAGAGACACTAAACAGCAAACAAGATCGTTATTTAGCGGTACGTGAAAAAGAGTTGGCAATTAAAGAAGCGGAAGAATTGCGTAAAGACTACGAATTTTACATCTCCCCGACGGCTCACCTTACCTGAGGTATATTAGATACAACCTTGCAGATGAAGGAGATTATACGCATCAAACGCAACTTTCCACCGCTTTAGATATTTATATTTTATTGTCTAGTTTTAAGTTTAAATTATGTAATGTTTTAATTTTTATTTAGAATTTAAGAATTTAGCTTTAAATTAAAAATATGTAATGTTTTAAGTTTTTATTTAAATGAATTTATATTTTTCGAAATAATAGTTTTAATTAATGTATATTTTTCGTTATTAAATAAAATGTTATTTAGTTAAATAATTAATTGTTAAATTAAAAATAAAATTAAAAAAGGAAAAGGAAAAGGAAAGGGGAAAGATGAAAGATGAGTATAACACTAGTTGGGGGTAAGGAAAGGGGAAGGGAAAGAAAGCTGATGTGGCGCTGATGTGGCTGTGGGTAATGAAAGATGAAAGATATGTATAACACATAGCCTAAGGCCGAGTGTTGTACCCGAAAGATTCCATGCGGGTAACCAAAAGATTGGCGAGGGTACGGCGGGAACACCATTTCCGCCCTCGAGGGTAAACGTGCGGGTAGATGAAAGGGGGTATATACACCTGAGAGAAATCTTTCAATCCCCACCTCCCATCACCCCATCTTCATCAAATCAAACTTTGTCACATTTATTATATTTTCTTTTTTCTTTTTTTTAAGTGAAAAGAAAAGGGAAAAAATAAAAGATGGGTACAACTAGTTAAGGGTAAGGAAAGGGAAAGGGAAAGGGAAAGAAAGCTGATGTGGCTGGGGGTAAGGAAAGATGAAAGATGGGTATAACGCTCAATCTAAGAGTAAATACAAAAAATAACATAAGGTTTTAAAACGTAAGAGTAAATAAAAAAGTTGTAGATTTAGAATTTAGATGCTTAACGTGTTATTCAAGGTATTCTCCTTGATCTTTGGTTATGAATTTAACCGTGGTGAATAAAAGATGTAGATTTAATATTAAATTAATGTATACGTATTTTTTGCTATTTAGAAAAAAACAATAATTAAAAAAAATTAAAAGAACATAAAATTTGAGTTCTATTTTAATTGTTATTTTATTTCAATTATCTACTTATTATCTACTTAATCAATTTACAAAGAAAAATACACTATTCATTACAATTTTCATTTTACTCCCCTAACAAATTTTTATTTCTCCCTTTTAAATTTATATAAATTACATTTAACCTTCAAGTTTTAATTTTCTCCCATAAATATATTTTCCTTTTTCACCTTCAACTTATATAATTTTTATTTCTCCCATTTAAATTTATATAAATTACATTTAACCTTCAAGTTTTAATTTTCTCCCATAAATATATTTTCCTTTTTCACCTTCAACTTATATAAGATTACATTTTACCTCATAACGTAATTTATAGTTTTTGTTATTGCTACAACTATTAAATATGCTTTTGGACCGAACTAAATCGCATAAAACTCAAACTAAGATTATAAGTAAGTATGTTAAGCACGTAAGATATGTTAGAACGAAATTCAATAGACGAGACGATAAATCAACAATTAAAAATTGTTTAGAGTAATGTGATAAATCGGCATTGATACTAAAATAATACATTTACTTTTATACAATATATAAATAAAACAATATTGTATATGACACCATAAAATATCCAAGTATACAACTACATATGTTGGAAAAATATGAACTAATATTATGGAACCTAACTTGAGTGAAGGGTATATTAGTCATGTAATTTCACATTTTACTTATCAATTTATGATATATAATTTGTATAATGATAAGATATTTAAGTTACGTGACGCTAAAATCACCTAACATTTTTCTATACATGTTTTACTTTGTATGTATATTACTTGAAAATATATATTTTGTATGTATTAAACTCTTAGAAAAATGTTCAATATAGTCCATACTTAATGCATAGTCCTGAGGGACAAATTTTAGCCTTTGGATCAGTCCCATCAATGGTCCAGATTGAATTTTAAAAATTTGGGCAGAGTAGCATTTTGTAATTCACATGTGATGATTTTACAATCACGTGTGATTGTATACTAAATCACATGTGATTGAATATTAAAATTTCAGGACTATATTTTTTAATGGTCTTTATTGAACAAAACTCTCTTAGAAAAATATTCAATATAGTCCATACTTAATTAAGATATTTATGTGCCAAATTTATCGTGATTTTCAATCGTGTGTAAGCAAACTTAAATATAACCTATATATATATATATATATATATATATATATATATATATATATATATATATATATATATGTTCCTAGACACATAAGTTTTTTAACTCACTCAAAATGATTCTTATTCAATATAAGGTAAACATTATCAATTTTTAATTCAATAGAATTCCTATTCATATTTCAAGTGTAACAGTTATAATCAAACTATACATAACTAATTAGATGAATCTTATTTCAACTTTATAGCTTTTAACATATCTCTTACATGATTCTAAAATGAATTATATATTATTTCTTTAGAGTATTAATAATAACTTCATATTATCACAATTGATTACATAGTAAACAAACAAGTCTTTGAAAAATGTAGACATGTTGATATGTCAAACGAAATGATCTTCAACTTTAAAAGCATCAAAAGAGAGTAATAATCAAATGTTAAAAATATTGATAAATGAAATGAGATATGCAATCTCAAAAGTACACACTTTTTATGTATATTTTATCACAAACCCTGATTACGAAAACTTATTTTAGTTTAGTTAACTACTTGAGAAATTATAGTATGCGAAAAAAAATAACTCTATTTTTTATCTTCATAGATCACATTATCAAACAATTAATATGTACATATACTACCTTCGAACAACCGCATTATCTATAAAACTATATATAAATTAAAATTGTATAAATGTGATTATTTAAATATCAACCCGGCGCAACGCGCGGGCATGATACACCTTTGTTATAGTCATTTCTATTAATTGTTGTTAGTTTTGATTATTAGTTAAAGTATATTATTATCTTTGTTCACTTTATTCTTGTTATCAAAATAACCCTTATATAAAATATTTGTTTTCAAACTTATTTTCTTTTTCTTTTGACCTTTTACTAAACACACCCAAACACTCTCCCTTTCAAACCCTCGTCTTCGGCACAACTTCGTATGTAATTGAAGACATCTTATGTGTTAAAGCAAAAGAGTATTTATTGTTTCGAAAACATAATATTAGATTAAGAAATACATGTTTTATTTTCTTAGGATACTCTTTTTCTTTTTATCTTGTATAAGGTTGCTCTACTTTTTTTTATTAATATCCTCAAGCAAACTATTTATTGGAAAACAATATGCGTTTACTTTTAGAAAAATCATCTATTATCTATAAAAAATTTCTAATAGAACTGAAAATAAAAAAAACATGTTCACTTACAAAAATTTAAGAAAATATATTTCTCTCTCACTTTTTCGCAAATTTCCAAACTCCTCCATTATTCTAAGATCTCGTACTTTTTCAACAAAATACTTCAACCAAACATGTTTTCTAGTTTTTCCTAAAAAAATGAAAACTTCACCATTTTTCACATAAAAACGGAAAACATAAATTTTTTTCTCCAATGTAGCCTTAATGTTATATTGAATCATTGATCCACTACTTTTTTTTATCTTTGTTTCCAAGTTTCATATGTAACTAACCCCACCCTAAACCCTCCATCTCACCCCACCCCCAATTCCAAACAATGCCTTTTTTTTCTCCCGTTGCTAAAAAATTACAATGATACAAAATTGCCTTGCTATTCCGTAGTCATGGCACTTAGAGGTGGTGTGTGACCGGAGGTAATGATAGTTACTAGAGATCGTGGTGGTGGTGGTGACGGCGGTGAGCGGAAATGATGGTGTTTGTTTAAGTTGAAGATGACAAAAAAGGCCCGATAAAATGACTATTAAAGATAATCAAATTAAATTTAATGAATATATATTATTTAATTAATTTTGTTATTTGATAAAGGTAAATTATAATTTATTATTGTTTTATCAAAAATAACAAATTTAATATATTAAAAAAGAGCTTAGCTCATAACAAAATAGATTATAAAAGATCATCCATATATTTTAAAGATTAATACTAAATTCATAATTTTAAAATACAACCAAATTATTAAATATTTTGTTGGTAGAAAGTAGAAACAAATAAAAAAGAGAGTTAATTACACAAATGGTCCATGTGGTTTACCAATTTTCCCACCAATGGTTTCTAAACTTCAAAAATTACACTCACAGTCCCAGTGGTTATCAATTTGTTTCAATGGTCCAATTTTAACTGTTCCGTCTAAATCAACGTTAACCCTTACATTTATGGGGGTATTATTGTCTTTTTACCCTCTTGAATAATTAAAATTATTAAAATAAAGATATTGGTGGGTCCCACACACTCTTTCTTTCTTCCTACACTCCCTCCCCCCTCCCTCCCTCTCTCTTTCTTCATCTCAACCATCCACCAAGAAAACACCACCATGAAACCTCATTCATCTCAACCACCGCCGCCTCATACGAAGTTTTCAACCACCATCGCTGCCCACCTCCGGCGACTCTGCCCTCCGGCCTTTTACCCTCCGCTTACTGCCCTCCTCTCTCTACGTCGCCGTCACCTCCACAGAAGCTTCACATTTTCGTCGATCTCACTCCGTATCCGTCTCCCTGTACGTCACCACCACCGCCTGCAACTCCGCCATATGTCACCACTCACCACCACACCCGCCATGAGAGAGATGGAACTCTAATACACAAATCTAGGTTTTCTTCGATTGCTTCAGATCTGGGTTTTCTTCGATTTAGAACCCACAGCAGCCATAAGAACGTGTATGATGATGATGATTAGGGTTTTAGTTGCGGTTGTGCGGGGTGAAGCCGCCGCCGACGGAGATAGTTAGGGTTTAGCCTAGCCACCAAGGGTTCAAAAAGACAACCATTAAAAATCTCGTCGTCGAACACTCGAGCCGTCGCATATCTGGGTTTTCTTCGAAAGATTACACCAATGTGAAAACCTCAGGTTCATTAAAATCTTGTAAGTACATGAATGGGATTGATGCTTTCAGAAAGATTCTTAACAGCGATGGACCAAGAGGTTTGTACAAAGGCTTTGGGACATCAGTAATGACATATGCACCGTTCTCGTAATCTGTGATGAAGAAACACTTAAAAAATTCCGACCACCACCATGGATGATAGATGATGCTTCTAATTGTAGGGCTTCTAATTTAGGGCTTGAAATCGATTATTGCAGATCTATATATTAGACTCATGATTCTTGTTCTTCAATATTATCAATGTTTATGGGTTTCTCGATTTTGTTAGATATGGGTTTCATCGATTTTGAAAATGGTGTGGCGGTGGTGGTTGAAAATGGAGTGGTGGCGGTGGGTCTGGTGGTGGCAGGATAGAGATGAGAGAGAGAGTTGTGTGCAGGAAGAAAATGATGAGAGTTCGAGAGACAGAGATGCGAGTGAGAGAGAGAGAGGGGAGGGATAGAGATGAGAAAGAGAGCGAGTTGACCGAGAGATTTTCTAATGATTTAAAAATTAAATGGGTAAAAAGAAAATAATACCCTTATCACTAGGGAGTTAACTTCAATTTAGACGAAGCAGTTAAAATTGGATTAATATTGAAACAAATTGATAACTACGGGGACCGAATGTAATTTTTTAAGTTTAGGAGCCATTAATATAAAATTTGGTAAACCCACATGGACCATTTGTGCAATTAACTCTAAAAAAGAATTGTAAGTGATTGATCGACCGGCGGTATGTTGCAACAAGAAAGACTTTACCCATGGCCTGGATATAAATTGCATCCATGAACTATAACTTCTCAGTTCATCTCCCTCAGTTCACCGCCTATTCGCCGGCAGCCACAGCCCCCCCCCCCCCCCCCCCCCCCCTCCCTCTGTCCCTTTTCCCGATTTAACCCCCGCCGCCACCCTTCTCCGTTTCAACAACCACTCCCTTTGAAGAAACCTCCGATTCAAACCCTTGAAGAACCAAATAAATACGTCCTCGTAAAATTACCGCAATTCACTCTCAAGTAGAGGAACGAATTTACGCAATACATCGGTGTTTATTCACTGTTCCCATTGCTTGTCTCCCCGTCATTAAGTGGCGCCAGTGATGGATGGTCCGATGGGAGTAGGTCAAGGGCAGCAGCAGCAGCAAGAACAACAACAGCAACAAGCGCCGGCGAAGGTTGTAGAGAGGCTAAATCCCGCCTTACAGCAGCAACTTAACCTAGAATCTGTTAAGACTAGAGCGATCAGCCTCTTCAAAGCCATCTCTCGCATTCTTGAAGATTTCGATCACATTGCGCGCACCAATGCCGTACCCAAGTGGTTAGTTCCTGTTCCTCCATTGAGATATCTTTCCACCAAAATCTCAAATTCATAAACAAAAATTCAAATTTATTTATATCTAGGAAAAGAAATCGCTGACATTTCTATTTGGGTCCATCAGGCAAGATGTACTAGGTCAATTTTCAATGGTTAACCTTGAGCTCTATAACATTGTGGAAGATATTAAGAAGGTTTCAAAGGCTTTTGTTGTTCATCCAAAGAATGTCAATGCTGAAAATGCTGCAAGTAAGTGTTTACATTTTTGTATAGTTTAATATCCATGATGAAATCAATGATTTCTGCTCCCATTTTGTAGTTCTGCCTGTTATGATTTCATCAAAGTTATTACCGGAGATCGAAGCAGAGGACAATTCAAAGCGAGAACAGTTATTATATGCTATGCAGAATCTATCTGTACCCTTACAGATTGAAAGGTTAAAGGTATTATATATGGTAATAAACACTTTCTGTTTCCTATAATTTCACATACTCACTATAATGTCTTTACAGGCTAGAATTGACATGATCGGAGAAGCCTGTGAGAGTGCTGAAAAAGTCATTGATGATACTCGGAAAACCTACTTTGGCACTCGACAGGGGCCCACCAATATCCTGACTTTAGATAAGGCTCAAGCTGCAAAGATTCAGGAACAGGAAAATTTACTGAGGCATGCAGTTAATCAGGGCCAAGGTGTTGCTTTAGAGTGCTATATGCAAATTTTGTTGTATATGGATTTATGTCATCATTGCTTTAGAATGTGGAGTTTGGTGTTAGTATCATAGCATACATATGGTTCTGTTTTCAATTTTCTATCTCTATAGCCTAACCAACACATTAGTATAATTAGTTGGGATATAGAACACCTCTCAATGAATTAAGTTTCTAGATTAACTCCCATGCCACATGTTACTACGAGGAATAAATTAACACCCGTTGGAACGTAATGAATCTGTATTTATTAACTCTGAGACTTGCTACTACTTCTGAAGATTTTAGAGCATGATTATGTAGGTATAGGTTGAAGTTAAATCACCGTTTATTGTAAGCAATTACTGGATTTTGATTATGAAGTAGGTCATAGGAACATAGCTTAAAATTTTCTATTACGTAATACAAAGTAGAAAAATGAACTTTGAAGATATGGTGTTAGGAAAGCGGTTGGTGCTACATGGATTTATGTGTAGAATTTATTATTTCTTGTAGGTGTACGCATGCCCATGGACCAAAGGCAAATTACATCAGCACTTCCAGCTCATCTGGCGGATGT
The DNA here is from genome assembly GCA_947179395.2 of Pulicaria dysenterica. NCBI lineage: Eukaryota > Viridiplantae > Streptophyta > Magnoliopsida > Asterales > Asteraceae > Pulicaria > Pulicaria dysenterica. The sequence goes on along the minus strand of OX359294.1, from coordinate 63,593,429 downwards.
GCTCCCAATAGGTGAAGGCGTGCAGACCATTTCCGAGTCATCTGGTATCTGCTTAAAAAGCAAAAGATTGATATATTTATAATTATTACCTATTCTCACTTTGTATGGCAATAAGATGATGTCTCCTCTTTGGCTCTTTCTCTATCACTTTGTTTTGTTTACAGGAATGTACATGAAAAATACTCCCCCCATGGTTTCAAATGCTGTAAACAACCAAGGAACATTGATGCAGGTTAGATAAATATAATCATATTTTTAGTAATTCCTCTGGGTGTTACACTAATTTGTGTTGGTGTTGGTGTGTTGTACATAATATTTATGAAAAAAAAATTAGGGTTCTGGGTCACAACTGATGGGAAGAGCAGCTGCTTCTCCTGGCGGCACTGGGACACCATCATTTGATAATACAACTGCATCACCACTGCCATATGCAAACTCACCTAGGTCTGCCGCCAACATGATGAATACACCATCTCCACAACAACAAACTCAGCAACAACACCAGCAGCAACAACAATCACAACAACACAGGCAGAGATTGATGCAGTTACCACAACATCAGCAACAAATGCTTGCTCAACAGCTTAGGCAATCTCCAATGACTGCATTAGGGCAGGTATGGTCGTAAGATTCATTTTTAGTTATAAAAAATCTGTGCATTGGCGATATTAATAATTTGATATGTTCAGAGCCAGTTGTCACAGCTGCATGAGTTACAGGGTCAGGCTCAACAAAAGTATCAGGTGATATATAATATCTTTTGGTTGATATTTAAAATTGTATTTTTCATTCATAAGTAGCACCATTTCTTGTGTATCGGACAACCCTATGAGTAAATTAGCCTCGTTAAGTGGGGTAAAACATAGATGTTACACTAGACAACCATCATGGGTGATGTAGATATAAGTGTTGATAGACACAATGGGTTGGTCAGCAGGTTGGGTCACATGCAAAAATGGGTTCGGATTTAAATGGATAATTTTTGTAGAAATTTGAGCTTCAAGAGAGCTGAGCCCATCGAGCTCAAAATGGCTCTAACTCGGCTCAATAGCTTGACGAGCCTTCATGATGCAGGTTTGAGCTCGATTGGAGAAGGATACGAGATTGGCTAGAAATGCTCGAGTATATATTCTATGTCCAAGTCATTTCAAATATATATAAAACTTAAAATGATGACTTTAAGAAAAAAACCAATTTAAATAACTATAATAAAATGTGATAATAACATCTTTTGAAAATTCACACACACACACACACACTGATAGGAAATAGACAAGTCTTATTCTAGAGGGGTCAAAAGAGTAAAATAGGTTGATAATAGTTAGTAAAGTGAAGTTAATAAATAGAGGTGTGCGAGGCGTGAGTTAGCAGGCAGAAAAATATTACGTAGTAGCTCTTTGAGTTGGCTCGTAGCCTTAGGCTATCGGGAGAGGGTTGTGCCCTGGATCAATTCATCCGGTTGTGGATGAATTGAGATTATCATTGTTCTATTTCAGTTTAATATCACATCTGATTTGGTTTCTATCTGTTCTTATTTTCTGTTTCGTATCATTGATCCGACCTGCCCTGGACCTGCCGATTGTTACATCACGATCTTCATCCGATAGTTCCGTCGCTGCTGATTCACGTATAATATTCATCTGACCTGCCGTAGTCGATCGGTTCTCTAGCAATCGATTATATTCAGCAATCGATTTGAATAATTGCTATTTCATTCAGCAATCGATTTCAGCAATCGATCTTTGCAATTTCAGATTCAATTTTAGTCTCGTCATATTGATTTGGGACTCTATCGATTTAGAAGCAGTTCTCGAGTGACCTTGTCGACTGGGAAATCAGTGTTCATCTATCGATTTCAGCTATTGCAACATCGCTTTCTTCTTCAGCAATCAATCTGTTAACGTCAATCAATTGATTTGGGACTCTATCGATTTAGAAGCAGTTCTCGAGTGACCTTGTCGACTGGGAAATCAGTGTTCATCTATCGATTTTAGCTATTGCAACATCGCTTTCTTCTTCAGCAATCAATCTGTTCACGTCAATCAATTGCAACATCGATCTGTTTTGGATCCACTCGTAGTCCCGTCTGTGCATCTGCTATTGAAATTGCCACACTCTATTGCATTTTGTTTGCTGTCCAATCGAGGCTCTGTTTATTGCTTTGACTGTTAAATTGGAACCTATCGATAGTTATTTTGTAAGCTGCTTCTCTCGGTTGTGGTTTGGACCTGTTGATTTTGATTTTGGGAATCTGTTCGGTGGGATCTGCCGGTTTGCAATCTGCTCGTTTGATATGATTGGGTTGAAGAGTTTTTGTTGGGAGGATTTGTGATTCGAATTGCAATTCGTTTGTTGTCAGATTGAGGAATTCTGCTTATTTGACTACTTGGTTCTTCTTGTTGCGCAGATTCATGCTCGATTGGATATTCATGATGCGCAGATTCAACAACTCCAATTTGATGTTTCTGAACTCAAAAAAAGGTGGGAAGCAGATCGAATTGAAGAAAGGGAGTTTCGTAAGGTTATGTTGGGGTGGATAAAACAACAGGACCCTCATTTTGTTTGGAAGGGAGATCGAGGTCCCGAGATTGTTTCCATTTCTGATGGGGGTGTGAAGGGTCCAGTTAGTGATGATGGCAGTGGTGTCTCTAGTTGTAACGATTCTTATAAACTTTATGTAGGGGAAGCTAGCGCCGGTGTATCTTCGACTCAAGACATGATCTTGGCACCTAAGCTTACCCTCAACACCATACTCGAGCCACAGGTAGAGGACACGGGACCGAAGCAAACAACTAGGGTGGAGGACTTCATTCGATCTCCCATGGTTATGTTTCAACAGTTACTCCCCGAGACTCATTTCACCGTGAGTTTCTTAGCGAACCAAGTCTTGGGTTGTGCACACAAGGTGCTTGATGAACGTCTAGAACCAACTTGGGTTAGAAAATTGATGATGACGATTTCGTACGTTGTATGGGGTCGTAAGCCACTCAAACCCCCGGATTGTGTAAACTTCTTGGTCATTTGGTGTTTGTTTCATGATCATCAGCCTCCGGGTCCTCCTACACCGCCGAAACCACCAGATCATTGGGCTCGTTTGGAAGCAAGTCTTGAGGACAAGACTTTTTCGAAGGCGAGAGTAATGATAGGAAATAGACAAGTCTTATTCTAGAGGGGTCAAAAGAGTAAAATAGGTTGATAATAGTTAGTAAAGTGAAGTTAATAAACAGAGGTGTGCGAGGCGTGAGTTAGCAGGCAGAAATTACGTACGTATTGGCTTTGTTAGTCGGCTCGTTGCTTTGGCAATCGAGAGAGGGCTGTGCCCTGGACCAATCTTCCGATTGTGGTTGATTGGGGTTTATCTATCTTATGTTCAATTCCAGTATTTGGTTCGTATTTGCTATTCGATTTTCTCAGTTCGTATCACACACACACACACACACATATATATATTATATAAGGTTTGAAAAGCTTGAGCTAAGCCTTTATTAGCTCGAGCCCAGCTCGTTATATATTTTGACTCGACCTCAAACTGGCTAAAAGCGTGAATTGAATAAGCTCTATATTAGCTTTGACTTGTTTGCAGCTCTTGTTCAAAAGAGTTTTTTTTTTCAGTAAAGGTCAAAACAGGTCTGCTTGCGTGCTTGGCTGATCCATAAACACTTCACTGTCAAATTCCTAATTGTTTTAATAAATAAGTAATGCGTTGATTATGATTACAAGAACAGTTCTTTTACAACAATTATCTGATTCTTTAAATAAACTCAAATTAAGAGATCACATGCATTAGTAGAAATTGAATTTGGCAACTTTCGACCTATTTGACCCATTCTTCCTTTAGCTACTATTTTTCCCCTTTCAACTCGTTGGAGATAGAACCCAAACATACCCATTCATAAGTCAACCCGGGACCCCCTCTTATATATCTCTATATCATAAGGACAATTAATACGAAGTACATGGACCACACAAGATTGTGTTTCTACAAGACTCAGACATGCATACAGCGCCTTTTATTTTGTTTTAATGCAATTATTATTATATTTTGTGTTGTCAGTTACATGGTCAAAATCAAATGCAATTTTCTCAGTCATTGGGGGGCCAGCAATTCCCAGGGAGGCAGCTACCTTCTGGAGGTATTCAGCATGGTATTGCACAAAATCAACTCAGCCAAGGAAACCAGTTGAATCGTCATTTAAACCAAATATCTAGCACTGCCAACAGTGCGTTGTTTAATGCTGCCCAGGCTGCACCAAATAACCAGATGGTCAGTTAATTGGAACTTCACTTTTTTAATTTCATCTTTGCTTGAATATGGTGTTTGAGGATTGTTGTTGACTTTTTATGGATATCTGTTGACGTTGGCCAATGTCAGATGTCAAATATGTCGGCCATGATGCCATCACAACCACTTGTGCCTCGGATGCAGGTTTGCTTTTTCATTGCTTCATGTTACATTGATCAATGATATTTGTAAGTGTTTTCTCTGTTCAAGGCAGTGTTTGAACTTTTGGAACCGAAGAAGAAAAAGAATGGTCCACTGCATTGAACGAACACAATCTTTTTTTGGTTTTCATTTTGATGGAATGGATTCTTAAGGGAATGTGATTGCTTCTATTTACTCGAAATTTGTTCCATTCGGGTGTTTCTCGTAATCTCATTCAAACCATCGAAACGGAAGGAAATTTTTGACAACACAACACTTTATTTTATGTAGTGTTCATTAATGTAAATCTTTCTTTTTAAATGTCAAAATTTAACTAAATTACTTTTTATTTTTTCGTAAGTATTAAGTAACAAGCAAGTATACCTTCTCTGTTACAATAGTAACAAGTTTCTATACATAATGTAGAGGGTAGAGATTAAATATTACGAAATATTGAGAATTGAAATGAAAACTCATTTCATTCCTACATCCCAACCAAACATGATACACATTCCATTACCTTGCTTATTTCATAATCTATTTGTCTCTTCCATTCCTACCAACCAAACAGACCCAAATTTTACTGCTCCATGTAAACTATTTTTTGTAACGTAACTTGTTTATCATTTCTGTTTTATGATTAGCCATTTGGATTATCTGGTGGCAACCGCACACTTGGTTCACAAAGCCTGAATGACCAGGGTAGGAGTTGTGTAGTTTTTTAAAATTACGTCACAAGTGATTTATATTTACAGTTTAATGTTGTGGTTTTGGTTTACAGTGTTCAACATGGGTTCAGCCAATCCTACTAGCATGATGCCGATACAACAGCAACAGCAGCAGCAGGGTGCTTTTAATAACATGCAACAAAACACACAGAATCTACAACCTACTATGGTACCAATGCAGAACCTACAACAGAACCATACTAACTTTCAACAAAATAGGCAGAACCAACAGTGATCTAATGTAAGCTGGTGTTTGTACTTTGCAAATCTAGTGTTGAACTATAATTCTTACTCGATATGTGCGGATACATGGCCTTTTTTAGAGGAGTATATGTTGGCGAATGTAGACAATATTGTGGCATTTTTTCAGAGCAAGACATATACACTTGTGAAGTGTTTGGTTTAAGGGTTTGGAATGAAAGAATAAGCTGGACATTATAGAAAATGTTTTCTGAGTGGAAACTGAGGGTTCTTAGAGTTAAGAATCTTTGGACTTGCTGAATGGATGCGTTCAGAAATTGTTTTTTATTCTCATTGCACCTTGGTGTAAAATCTATGAGTACAAGTGAGTCGAGTTACTCTTTAGCTATTTGAGCTATGCTTGAATGGAGTAAACACGAGTTTGAGTCTAATTAGGAGTTTCTTTAGTAACAGAGCTTTAGTTTGTGATTCATATAGCTTAACTAGGCTTGTAATTCTAAACATGTATATTAGTTATATGAACCCAGCGGTATTTGGTGTTGTAAAGGTGGTGCCCCCACCTAAGAGGTTGTGGGTTCAAGTCCGTGGACAGTGGAGTAGATTTAGGAGTAGGTTTAGAGTGTGTGTGTGTTTGTGTTTGCTGTTAAAAAAAAGTTATATTAATAATAATAATTTGTATGAGGCGTAGTGCCTTGTTAAGTTGTCTGTTAGAATCATGATACCTCTTTTTATAAGGTAGACGTTTTTGATCTTTTGAATTAATGTGAGTATATGACATTGATGTGATGTGTTTTAGGAATTGCATTATGTGAGAAAGTATGATTATAAAGGAAGATTTTATTAACAACACTCATACATCGTTGTCTTTTTCGAATACTTAGGAGGCCTTAATATTTAGTTGAAGCTAACTTATAAAGCTTAGAACTTTTAGGTCCCCTTTTTTTCACGGAATGTGAAGAAAGTAGAATGAAATTTAAATCAAATTCCGTTATAATTTGTGTTTGGTAAAATTATTTGGAATGAAATCAAATTATTTGGAATTTTAATATTCCTTTAGATAATGGAAATCAATTCCTTTCATAGCTTACATTAAATTCAGTTTATTTTCCTAAGTAAGGTTGACAAATGACAACTCTTTGATTTAACCCTAATCGACTAATCCTTCCACCGCACACCACTCTTCCCCTTCCTCCCCTACCCACCCTAACCCCTAACACCACACACCACACCACACCCCACCCCACCCCAATCCTACCCCAGCCTCCACCCCACCCTCGCCGCCTACCCCACCCCACCCTACCCTCACCCACTACCACGCACCCTTACCCACCCACCACCACCCTACCCCTACTCCCACCCCACTACCACACCCCTACCCTACCCCACACCACTCCTACCATACCCTGCCCCACCCCCATCCCTTACCCTTACCTTTACCTTATACCCCTACCTCACACCCACCCTTACCCTACACCCTACCTACCCTATTGTAGGTGGTGGTGGCCGGTAGTAGGGGGAGCGGCGGCGGCAGGGTGACGGCGATTCCAGTGGTAGCTGTAACGGTGGCGACGGCGGTTGGTAGTTGGAGCATTACCGGGCAGCAACGGTGGTGGCGACTGTGGACGTGACAGCGGCGGCGGTGTCGGCGGTGGGTGATGGTCAAAGGTGGCGATGACGGTGGTGGCAAACACAATTATATAAAGTTTAAATACAAAAATGAATAAGGGGTATTTTGGTCTTTTGATATGATTCCATTATAATTCCTTTCAATAAATTTACAAACAAACCCAAAATAGGGTTGTAATTGAATTCAATTCCATTTACTTTTATACGAAACAAACATGAATATAAATCTCATTCTGTAAAAATTTAATTCCTATAAGAATTGAATTCTGTAAGGAATTTAATTTCATTCCTTTGAATATTTGAATTCTGTGAACAAACGCAGCCTTAGACTTGCACCATATTCACGCCTAGTAGTCTCACTAAATATGTTTCTACATAAAGAATAATGTAAGTGAAGTTCAGGTAGGAACCAAAGCAACAATAACACTTGAAAGTAGGGATGGTAATCGTGGAATTGAAGTGAATTATATTCAAAGGTTTAATCTACTTAAAAATAATAGTAAACTACATTATAGACCCTTTACGCGTGTTCAAATTATTGATTTAGTTCTTATGAATATAAAATTATACTGGTAGTCATTTATATTGAAACTTGTTACACATGTATCGACTTAGTCTGAGGTGAGTTAACTTTATCTTACTAAATGACAGAAATATCAATTTCCACTAAAGGACTACCTCAAAAACTCCCAAATAGAGTAAACTTACCACGCTGACAGTCATTTATCCACAAAATAGTTACACCGTGATCCTTAAGTTAACATTGATAACCCTCTCCTTGTTTCAGCACATGTCACAACTCATGCCAAAATAGATTGCTTTCACTGTTTCACATCATTTTCTTACTTTTTTTGCCAAATTCTGTAGTTGACATGTTTATCTATCATTAGAGACAAGAGTCACAAAATTTGATTCAATATACCTCTTAAATTTTCTTATTAAAGTCTTGACTTTTTACACGAAAACCGAACAACAGTAATGCGTAACTGATTTCAACTATTTTCACTATTTTTTACCGTCTATGTTCATTAAATTTGTATAAAACTCTTTGTAAAACTCATACCTTTCATATGGGACGAGAATAATAAATGATCGTCAAAATTTTAGATTAGAGTTTTGATTCTCAAACAAAAAGATAAATAATGATCCACAACATTTCAGCCACTATCATCGTTTTTAGACCATTTCTATTACTTATTTTTAACAGTAATGATTGTAAAAAGATTTATCTTTTATGTAAAATAAGAATTATAAAAAATATCAACACACTATCAATTAAAAATAACCATGATAAAAAATCAACTATTTGAACGTTTGAATACTCTTGTAGCATATTTTCACTCTTTCAATTTGTTTTAGACTATAGACTTGTGGTGGTGTTTTTCCTATAATATATGGAAAATAAGAAATGCAGTTCTAAGTATAGTGGATGAGAATAAAATAATATTATTATAATTTTCTAAAAATAATAACCTTGTTTCATTTATAAAAAAGTTGAAAATAATTAGTTGGTACAATGAAAAATTATAAAAAATTAATTTTAAAGACATGAGTTATAATTATTATTTTTAAAAATTAAAATTACTTTTTTTATTCTTAACCACGACCATACTCCATAATATATTACCTCAAAATTTGGATTGGATTTTTGTAAACCATTGAGGGTGAGGGCCTTTGCCAGTTTGCCTAACCTCTAACATGTTGTATCCACCAACGATTACAATTATTGTTAGTGTATTTTTTCAGTCTATTCGTATTATGAGTATTTTCAATCATTTCTTATCTCATTTCACTCATCATTCTCTATCACAATGCGTGTAATGAAGATTTCTATCATACCACACCGTGGTAAGTTCACCTCACCCTAGACAGTGACCACGTTCCAGTTGAAAATCTTTAACCAAAGATGACTTGGTAGGGTGGGGGGATTTACTGACAACGAGAACGGCCTAACATAAAAAGGGGGAAATGATATATTCTCCTACTTTTAGTTTCTATTTCATTCTTCTATCTATTCAATATTTGTTTGATATGTGTAATGCATTAGTTATCTTTTCTCATATCATCTCTTAAGTTTAATAATTATATTAATTAAATGAGTAATGGATTAAACAAGAACAGAAAGTAAAAGATAAATAATTTTGTTTAAAAGGTGTTGCTTTTGTTGAATAAATAAAAAAATTGTGAAAATAATAAGCGACATATGTTCGGAATCAATCTTGGATGAAGTACATGACACGAGGGACCGTAGCAGCATAAAAGAAGTGGAGAACACTTGTGACTTGTGTGACTCTCAAATATCCAGTCTTCGTCTTCGTCTCCGTCTCCGTCTCCGTCTCTCTCAAACACTCGCCATTGCAGCCAGTATCCGCTGAAGAAATGGTTGCAGAAGCAGAATCGACGAAGAAGAAAGAGATGGTTCACTCTCCGATTCTCACTTACTTCTCAGTCATCACTCTTCTCTCCACCTGCCCCCCTTTTGTCATCCTACTGTAAGTTCTCTTTTGCTTTTACATCCTCCATAATCGGATCTTATTACTCGCTCTTGAACTTCGTCTTTCGATCGATTCGAAGTTTTCTTCACTATTTCCTGGACCAGATTTGTTTTCTCTCTCTGATTTGATGTATTCGAGATATACAGAGCACACTATACATACATGCATATGATATTCTGCTTAGTGTTTTGATCGAAAACTGCAATTGCCTACAAAATTGAAGCAAGCAATAGTCATGCTTTGTGATTTTTATTTGGATCTTGTCTTGTCCTTATCAGATTTTGACTATAATACTTCCATTGAGTAATGCTATCACTATGATCGATCATGTTAATTTATTCCGAAGATAGCCAGGGGAAATTTTTTCCAATTGGTCCGAGATTTTTTGCCATGTGGTGTATAACTGGTTGGATCTCCTACCCCAAAAAGCAGCCATCGCTACTATGAGATCTCACTCGTAAATTTTTCTTAAACAAGTAGAACTGAGCTGATAATATTTGATATGTTAAAGTATTTTGAACATTAAAGATACTTTCTATCTTTGTATCAATGGGAACCTAAGATTTTTTATATGTGTTTGCAGATGGTATACAATGGTACACCAGGATGGTTCGATACTGAACACATTTAATTATCTGAAGGAGCATGGGGTTGAGGGATTTGTGAACATATGGCCTAAACCTACCTCTGTTGCATGGAAGATCATTGCTTGTTATGCCCTTTTTGAGGCTGGACTTCAGCTTTGGTTACCTGGGAAAAGAGTAGAGGGCCCGATATCGCCTACTGGCAATAAGCCTGTCTACAAGGTACCAGACATTAGAATATTGAGATGACATTGAAGAGATTGTATCATTGTAAGACTTCTAATAATTCTAACAATGCATAATTGGTGTTTATTTTCTTGTTGCAGGCTAATGGTGTGTTAGCATATGCGGTGACACTGGTTACATATATTAGCCTTTGGTGGTAAGGATACACTTTGACAAATAATTCAATTCTACATATTTTTTTGGCATACCCACACACTAAAAAAAAGTAACCAGAATTGTGAAAATGTGTGTAGAAAGGTGGTATGACAACTTAAATCTAAATTTTCACACTTGAGTATTATACAAAGAACCTGGGAAGAACTCCACACCTGAAATTCTAAACAAATTGAGTAAAGAAATTTATTCAGTTTTAGCTTTATTTCTGGTGTGGCGTTTTTCTCCTATTGTTTCCATAGACTTATGAGTGTATTCTAATGCTTACCAACTTGAAATGCTTTTACATCTTGTAAATGCGACAAATACTCATCATTTTTTCGCTCTTGCATAATCTCCTAAGATTTCATATTTTTTTCTTATTTTTTGTAGTGATGATAGTGTCGAATAGTTCTTGTTTGAATCCTCTTAATAATCTTTTCTTCTTAACTTGAGCTTGGCCATATTCTTGGTTAATTTGCAGGTTCGGGATATTTAATCCTACAGTTGTTTATGACCATTTGGGAGAAATATATTCCGCGCTAATTTTTGGAAGCCTGGTGTTTTGTGTATTCTTATACATAAAGGTGAGGATCAGAATGATGTAACATATCATACTATATTATCTATGCTTCTGAGTTCTGACTATTGTAACTGATATACAGGGTCATGTGGCACCTTCTTCCACCGATTCTGGTTCATCAGGAAACATAATATTCGATTTTTATTGGGTGAGCATCTCAAATTATTCTTAATATGACAATCATAAGTTGTTCGGTAGCTGGAAAAGGCATCTCATACTAGTTTGTCCTAGTAGTCTGGCCTGCATATGTGGAACTTGGAAGTGTCAATAATTGATACAATTACATTTTCTCAAACCATTGGTTCTAATAAACAGCACATGAACTCTTGTATCTTATCTTGATATGGACAGATTTCACCTTAATTTATGTTTGCCTCAAGTAATATTTGCTTCTCAGTACATTTTATACTTTTTGGTCTCATAGGGCATGGAACTGTATCCTCGAATTGGCAAGAACTTTGATATCAAAGTCTTCACAAACTGCAGATTTGGTATGATGTCCTGGGCTGTTCTTGCTGTGACCTACTGCATAAAGCAGGTGTGCAGTCCAAGCTCTTTAATTTGCTTACATGAACTGATTACTAACTGCCAAATGGCAGTAAGAAAATTGTATGTTCTTTTTGTTGAAGTATAAGCATGTGTGCACGAATTGAAACAATAACGTTGTTGCATTGTGCTGATCCAGTATGAAACAAACGGGAGAGTAGCAGATTCTATGCTAGTAAACACTGTGTTGATGTTGGTTTACATTACAAAATTCTTTTGGTGGGAAGCTGGGTACTGGAACACAATGGACATTGCTCATGATCGAGGTATGTACCATGTACGTATGTTTTGTCTTATTTTCATATTCTTAAAATATTCTGAAATTTATGATAATTTTGGCAGCTGGATTCTATATCTGCTGGGGATGCCTGGTTTGGGTTCCTAGTATATATACTTCTCCTGGCATGTACCTTGTCAACCATCCTGTTAATCTTGGACTTCAGGTGTTCTTTTCTTATCCCTTTATAAATGATGATTTCAACAGCTTGTCTTTAATCATATAAAGGTATAGAAACTGATATTATCTCACATGTTCCTTTCACTACAGCTTGCCATTTCCATCCTAATAGCAGGAGTTCTGTGCATATACATCAACTATGACTGTGACCGACAAAGGCAAGAATTTCGTAGAACAAATGGCAAGTCCTTTGTTTGGGGGAAAGCTCCAAGCAAGGTAAAATTTTAATCGTTTATTTACAATGCTTTTAGTCTGTTTCTCTAGTGATGTTGTGTATATCAATGAATAATTATGCTAATGTATAATAATTTGGTTTTCAGATAGTTGCTTCATACACTACAACAAAGGGAGAAACTAAGAGCAGCCTTCTCCTGACTTCAGGGTGGTGAGTGGCTACCCAAAAGTTCCCATATCCAATCTCATTATGATCCCTTTCTGATACGAATCAAATTGATAATCAAGAATTAGATAGAATACACCAGTAATCGGATGCTTGAAAATACAGAAGGGGCCTGATATTCGAGACTCAGGGGATCTCCAAAAACAAATAATTAACTAAATGACTCAAGAATTCTCCTCCTCACAAATCAGCCCTAGCCCTCTATTTATAACCTAGAATCAATTAAGGAAACAATTCAAATTCCTAAACTAGATAACTATAATATAGGAAACCAGATAACTACTAAATTAATAGATAAATACTATTTTAAGTAGATACGTATCACTTTCACATTTCCATTCTCATTCACTTAAGATGATGTTGATGTTGTTGCAGGTGGGGTCTTGCACGCCATTTTCATTATGTACCTGAAATTTTGGCAGCATTTTTCTGGACAGTACCTGCTCTTTTTGATAATGTAAGTTATGGGAACATGTTTGTTGATCTTGTTCTGTCAAAAAAAATGGATGATTTGTTTACTTGAGATCTGCTATATTTGCAGTTCCTTCCGTATTTTTATTTCGTGTTCCTCACCATCCTACTGTTTGATCGAGCTAAAAGAGACGATGATAGATGTCGTTCAAAGTAAGAACCTGTGTTTTTCATGGAATTGTTTAGAGAAAATATCATCACTAATTATGGATATTTGTTGCGTGTGTTCAGGTACGGGAAGTATTGGAAAACTTATTGCAACAAGGTTCCGTACAGAATCATACCAGGGATTTACTGAGATGGAATCGCCTCTTAGCTAGGCATGTGTTTGTTTTTGTACGACTTCAAACTTTCTAGTTGCGTATTTAATGAAATTGCTTTGGTTTATGAATTAAGTAGGTTTGATTCGTTGGTATATATCATGATGATAGTGCTTTTACTTTGCTAGCTTTAAACCTTATGATGTTTGCTTAGTTTTTTTAGAGGGATTGTAGTGGGCATAATGAGCCCTTCGTTATGACTACGACTCTGGTGTCATAACCAAATAAGGACCAAACCAAGTGAAAAATAACATAAAAATTTTCTAAGAGTAAATATCCCCTTTAATGGTTTATATGTTGTTAAACGGACTCTTAAACTTCAAGCATTTGTCCTAACTACTCTCAACTCAAACTTAACTATTTCCCACCATCCCTTTTGATAACTTATCTCACACTACCCACATTAAAATTTGACAAACGAAGGGTATTCATCAACCTTCAACTCTAATCTAAAGCATACACAAGACTGCATATTCTTTAGGTCCAAACCATGACTTTTAACTTAATATTGAATTCAACCAACTAAAGTTCACTAGTTTAATAATGTAATTTCATAGTTTACCAATTGAACCAAATTAAAGTTCATAATTCATAACAACTATATACTTTTAACTAATCAAGGAAACATTATGCAATATGTTCAAAATCAACACTGATAACTACAAGCACACAATTTCACATATAGTATAAACAAGTTTTATAACTTATTTGAGCCTTGATTATTTAGATTTGAAAAAACACTAAAACAGTGTAGTAGACTAGTAGAGATTGAGAGTGATGGTACCTAAGTTGAATGAAGAGGTTGAATGTCGACGTTTAGAAGGAAAACAAGTTTGTAGTAGACTAGTAGAGATTGAGAGTGATGGTACCTAAGTTGAATGAAGAGGTTAAATGTCGACGTTTAGAAGGAAACAAGTTTGGTTACGGTGCTTTGGATATGCTACCTGCCATCAACAAGAAGAAGGACAAAACAAGGTTGGATTCTTTTTTTCAGAATAAGAAAGTAACATGCCAACAAGGTTTGATTGATCAATTTTGCTTCGGGCGACTTGCTTGCTTGTTGCTCGTGTTTCAGCTGCACGATTTGTAAGGAGTCGCGAGCGTTACTGTGTGAGGGTTTTGATGCGAGGTGAACTACACATCTGCTCGACGTCTATTGGGTTGGGCTGACCTTTCTTTCTGTTCTTTTTCATTCTATCATAGTTGGGGACTTAGGGTCTCACATAATTTAATAGGGAGCATTAGTTTGGAAGCCCAACATGTATATATTATTCTTTTAAAAATAATTGGGGGCTTTCCTCCTACTCTTGCTTACAAATGCTCTTTTGAGATCTTTCGGTTCACAAAAAAAAACTAGCTTAATATTCTGTGTATAAAATGACGTTAGTTAAAGTAAATTTTAGAATTTTATAACGTTATAGAGTACTAACATAGTAACATATATAGTAAGACAATTGTAAAACATATATAACGATATAAATCTCTTAAAAAATGAGTAAATCTATTAAAAAATAAAAATTCATATAATGATCGTCAAATTTTTTGTAAAACCTATTTATAATCATATTTGATTTTTTTAAATTTAATCTAATTGATATACGTGTTTATATAAATAAACACAAAAATAGGTTGACGTATCTACTAAATGATTTTAATAAATATTTTTATTAAAATTATTCATGTGTTCACAAATCAAATCACATAAAAATTACATTTATAATAACAACTTGATCATAGACTATTTAAGGAAATAAAAATGTTTCAATCTGTAGAAGTCCTTTAAATTTTTTTTTATTATATTTTCTAACTCAGTAACTCACATGGAACATGGATCTGGATTTGAACTACATAATAATCAAGTATGGCTACCAACTTATCTAATTTGCGTGTTTGGATCATGTAGACCAGAATTTATGATTTTCTAATTTTTATTTTTTGGATCTATATGGATGATCACTATCAATCTTCTATTTTGATTTGATTGGTTTCATGGTATTATTGTAATAACCAATATCTTATATACACAAACAGATAGAAATTTATCTATTTTTAAATCTTGCTCTTCATGCATACCTTTCATTTCTTTAAACACATCCTCTTATTTACTCATTAGTTACACTTACCCTAATTCCTTAAGAAGGGACTATAAGCAATGTGTGAAGAATAAACAACTATAATTTCTTGAGTAGGAATGCAAATAAGTTTTCATTGGTTGATTGAAATGAGTTAGATAGAGATTGCTCCTGGAATTCCTTAAGTAGAAATGCAAGTGAAGTTTTATTGATTGATTGAATTGAGTTAGATAGATTGTATGGTATATTTGAATGAATGAAAGTGGTGAAAGTCTTATTAGATTTTGGGGTCATAATAGTTGTGTTTCATTAAAATTCTTATAAAAACATAATTTAAAATTTTTAATATTTAATTATATGTGATTTAGTATACAATAACATATGATTGAAAAAATATCATATATAAATTATGAAAATAATACTCTGTTTAAATTTGGTTAAATATGAAAAATAAGTGTTGGTTCGAAAATACACGTGTTGGAATCCTATAGAAAGAAGCAAAATGACATTCAAAATGGTCCCGCATACAGCGGTTTCATCGTCACAAGGGCTGACGTGGCGACTTATTAGTGGGTAAAGATCTGGTACATACCTGTATGCGTCACATACGATTGGAGCCCCCTTCAGAGACAATTTACAGCAGCAAGATGAATGCAGATTTATATGATCCACCACAAAGCCATTCATTATTCACGTTCTTGTTTGCTGCTACTCTTGTCTGCCTACACACGTCTCTTCGCCTTTGATATCATCTGCAATTCTGTGGAGCGCCAAGCCGTGTTCAAACCCTAGGTCATCTCTTCCGATCTCTCTCTAAATATGCCGTCGGCGTATGGTGCTCGGCTGACCACGTTTGAAGATTCCGAGAAGGAAAGTGAGTGTGGTTACGTTCGGAAGGTGAGCCTTTTCGATCTACTTTCAGTCTGAGTTAAAACTCCATGATTCGTTATCCTTACGTTCGATCGGATCGCATTTCTTCAGTTACTGAACTGATCTGATCCATCTTCATACCATCACTAACAACTCAATTGAAATTACAATCGAACATCATATGAATTTTGATAGTGTATGTACAAATCTGACATGATTTCACGATCCAGTGGTCTACTCTAGGCCATGTTTTGTAATTCTTTGCTAATCCAATTAACATGTCATACGTTGATTTACATGAAAACTTTGCTGCTGTAATAGTGGACGAGTGCTTGACTCCATATCTATGTGGAACTGAATCATAATACTTTGATATTGCCCTCGGATTAAGTTCAGGAGAACAATAGATATTGTCTTTCCACCAAATTGGTAAAAGAACATCAGAAAGTTACTCTATAACTTGTTTTTCAAAAGTGGCTTTGCTTTTTGGTATATTTTACTTAAATAATGATATGTAACTGGAACGTGTTTAATGTAAAGGTATATGGTAGTATGGAACCATGTGTGCCTTTGCTGTTACATTTTCCCAGCATCCTGATGTAACACTTTAACTTTTCTTGTTCCTACTAAATATGTTTCCCTTTTAAGGAATTTGAGTAGTTACATAGTCTTACAGAATTGTATGTTGGATCTGGCAGGTATCAGGGCCCGTCGTCATTGCAGATGGAATGGCAGGGGCTGCTATGTACGAACTTGTTCGTGTTGGACATGACAACCTTATTGGGGAGATTATCCGTTTAGAAGGAAATTCTGCTACAATCCAAGGTATTGTAGTTTATATTACTAAATGTAGTCATATACTCATATACATTGAGGGTGTTGGTAATTCAGTGATGCAATTTGTTGCTAAGCATTTACTCACTCTCACAGTCACACTATTGTATAATTTCATACTCTCCCTTGCCCCTTGCTTAGAATGTTTCAAATAACTTCAACTAAAGCTAGCTATCGAGTCACCTTCTAGCATTTAGAGGATAAGCTGCAATTGAGTGGATACATCAAGGACAAATGTAACTACTTCTAGATTATGTGAACTTATTACATATGGTAGTTGTAATTTTGACACTTCCCAAAAACAAATGCCGCACATCCTATTTTCGATATCTGGTGACTCCAAAAGATGCAGCATGTGTTGCTTAGAAAAATTCCTTTCCTAATTTAGCTATGTTCAGTAACTATTATTACAAGATATTGATGAGGTTCATTGTTCACAAGTTTTCGCTATATGTCTAATTTCATACTACATTTATGATGAATAGTCTAAGAGCTAAGTCTATTGAGGAGTACTGTTTTATCATGATATACTTGCTTTATAAATGACTGGTTTAGTCACTCAAGTTGTTCATGATACACTTGCTTGTCTTCACTTTCATTATATTGAGAGAAAAAAACTATTCATTGTATTACAGTGTATGAAGAAACAGCTGGGCTGATGGTGAATGATCCTGTTTTGCGGACACACAAAGTATGTATTTTCAATCGTCGCTCTCCTTGAGATTGCTTTAGTTTGAAATTTTCTTCCATTAACTTCCGCTTTAACTTGCAGCCTCTGTCTGTGGAGTTGGGCCCTGGAATATTGGGAAATATATTTGATGGCATACAGGTTAGTAAAATACATTTTGTTTCAAGTTTATTGTACTATGTTTGCTTTTTCGTTTCCAAGAGTTAATAAAGCTTTGTCTATTTCTTCAGAGGCCTCTGAAAACTATTGCAAAAAGATCAGGTGATGTCTACATTCCTCGTGGTGTATCTGTCCCAGCCCTTGACAAAGATATACTTTGGGAATTCCAGCCTAAGAAAATAGGTGATATAATATTATTCCTCTTTCAGCAGTTTATACTTTATACTAGATTTTAGGTTATTTCACATTCAATTTTAGAAAATTGTGGGTTTTTATGTTCTGAAAGTCTGAAACTGTTTCTATAATAAATAATTATTTTAAATTGAACGTGTTCTGATGTCAGGCGAGGGAGATCTTTTGACTGGTGGAGATCTATATGCTGTAAGTCATGATTCTCGTTGCTCACAAACTTATAAAAGTTATTTCCTGTTACAGTTATATCCAATAAAAAGTATTGTCCTAAATCTTTTAATTCTCCTTTTTATGCAGACCGTATTTGAGAACAGCTTAGTGGAACATCACATTGCTCTACCTCCTGATGCCATGGGAAAGATAACATATGTTGCACCACCTGGTCAATACTCATTGAAGGTTTTGTAGTTTACTTCTTCCGCTATTCCAACTTGCCTTTTAATATTATTATCATAATCTTTATCAGGCGACATCTAACAAGACTTTTCTTGTGATGACTTCATGATCTGAATATTATGCCTAAAATCTAACTGTATTGATTTGAAACTTAAACATAGAGTCTATCCTTAATGCCTGCATATGTAACCTATGTTGTTTGAAATCTTCGTAAGTTAGTGGTTAGATGGTTATTATAGCTGATATGTAATGTTGGTGCCTGTGGGATTCTAAGTACCAACTATTCTGTTATTATACAGGACACCGTCTTGGAGCTTGAATTTCAAGGTGTCAAAAAGAAATTTACCATGCTTCAGGTCTTCTGTCTCCCACTTTTTCTAATATGATTGTCAACATTTATAAGTTTGCAAATTGCAATAGTGATTGAAGATGTGATTTGTTATTTCTATGCTCTTCTCATTCATAGACTTGGCCTGTACGTACACCTCGGCCTGTTGCATCAAAGCTTGCTGCTGATACACCACTTCTTACTGGGCAGGTAGGCAAATAGTTATGTTTATTTTGGATTCCTTTAATTAACGATTTGACACTTCATGTATTTGCTAATCATATATTCCATGTATTAGCGTGTTCTTGATGCACTTTTCCCCTCGGTGCTTGGTGGGACATGTGCAATTCCTGGTGCATTTGGCTGTGGGAAAACAGTTATTAGCCAAGCTCTATCTAAGGTATTTTCCATGTAGCGCGGGTAGTCACTCGTTTGAATTATTAGATGCTGATATTCTATCCATATTCACAATTTGCCTTCATCATGCAGTATTCAAATTCAGACACTGTTGTTTATGTTGGTTGTGGAGAAAGAGGAAATGAAATGGCAGAAGTACATCCCACTGAACACTATTATTTTTGTTTTAATTCTAGATATACCTTGTATTTAATGTTCTATCAAAACTTGGCAGGTTCTCATGGATTTTCCTCAATTGACCATGACATTGCCTGATGGTCGTGAAGAATCTGTTATGAAACGTACTACACTTGTGGCCAACACTTCTAACATGCCTGTGGCCGCTCGTGAGGCTTCAATCTACACAGGTAGCAGGAGTTTGATTATAATCTTTCTTGTGCAAAATTTGGCTTGTGAAAAGCAGTAATTGTGTCACAAATGATCGTGCATGCTTGAAAATTGCTCGAGTTTGAAAACAGGGACCTCCATATCTGTCAAAAAAAAGGGGGTACTAGTTGCTTATGGACTTTTGGTTGTGTGAAGCATGTATACTGAAAATTGGGTAGTAGTTGCTTACGAATTTCTTGTTATGTGAAGCTTCTAGCAGTGTTGATCGATATCTTTCAGAATGCCTAAGTTGTAATTCTGTTGCACTTCAGTTACAACTTTGGTATCAGTTTTCACACATGATCGTGTATACCCGAATTGGGTAGTAGTTGATTATGGATATCTAGTTCTTTGAAGCTATTAACTGCGTTGATCAATAGTCTTTCAGTGTACCTAAATTGTATTTGATTAAATTTTCATATTATTCAGGAATTACCATTGCTGAATACTTCAGAGATATGGGCTACAATGTAAGTATGATGGCAGACTCTACCTCACGTTGGGCAGAAGCATTGCGTGAAATTTCTGGTCGTCTGGTATGAGTCACTCTAAACCACTCATCTGAGTATCTGATAGCGTGCATATTTTTCTCATTGTTAGCAGGAAAAGCTTTGTCCACTGTTTGTAACATCAATATGAATTTCAATAGTATATGTGCTTCATAGCATGAAACCTGCTCTTTCTCATATGGGATCCTGTATATTCCATTTTGATGTACTTGTAACTTATGAGAACAAATTACTGATTGATGAAAACAGTATTTCCTCATGAATATTGCCATAAAGTGTAAAATATGTTTGCGGAAAATGGAAATGATGTTATAGCAGCAGTTTTTTTGTGAACGAAAGTAATTATGTATCTTTTCTTGTATTCAGGCAGAAATGCCTGCGGATAGTGGTTATCCCGCATATCTGGCTGCACGTTTGGCATCCTTCTATGAACGTGCCGGTAAAGTAAAGTGTCTTGGTGGACCAGAACGTAATGGTAGTGTCACAATTGTTGGTGCTGTTTCTCCTCCTGGAGGAGATTTCTCTGATCCTGTTACATCTGCTACCCTCAGCATTGTTCAGGTATTTATATTACCATTTGCTCATTAAATTTCAATGACAATGCAGATTTATTTTCATTTTTCCCTTGTTGGTGGATTTAAGGGAATTACTTGTTGGTTGTATTTTTTTTTGGTTCAAAACATCAAATGTTACATCTTCTACATTTTGTCAGGTTTTCTGGGGTCTAGATAAGAAGCTTGCTCAGAGAAAACATTTTCCTTCTGTTAACTGGCTTATCTCCTACTCAAAGTACTCATCGGTGCGTTGTTGAAATGAATTAATTTACAATCACAATTGCACTTTTTTTAGTGTGTTTCCTACTGAAGAACTTATTGTTTGTTCAGGCACTAGAATCATTCTATGAGAAGTTTGATTCTGATTTCATCGACATTAGGACAAAGGCTCGAGAGGTGTTGCAGAGAGAAGATGATCTGAATGAAATTGTCCAGGTATGTTGCCAATTCTACTGTTACAACTTTTAAGCTGGTTATATGTGGATTCACATATCGTTATATTAATAGAACGAGCATTTTGCACTAGAATTAGACATTTTGTTTTATATGTAATTTAATATTTGCATATTGTGAAATGATATATATTGTTGCTTCTCAGCTGGTGGGAAAAGATGCTTTAGCTGAAACAGATAAAATTACTCTAGAGACTGCAAAACTTTTGAGGGAAGACTATCTTGCTCAAAATGCATTCACACCGTAAGTACCCATCCTCGTTTGCTTTCCCCAACTTCTTCAAATTATTTGTAATGTTCGACATTTTTGTGGTGATTACAGATATGATAAGTTTTGCCCCTTTTACAAGTCTGTGTGGATGATGCGCAATATTATCCATTTCTACAATTTGGCCAATCAGGTGGGCAATCTTCTGTTTCTTTGTGTTAAGATGAACCCATGCGGTTTGTGATATAGAAATGTGATTGGGATTATGTATGATGTACAGGCGGTGGAGAGAGGGGCTGGTATGGATGGCCAGAAGATCACTTACACACTGATCAAGCATCGGTTGGGTGATCTATTTTACCGTTTAGTGTAAGTAAAATTGCAGTTGAATTACTTAATTCATTGTCCTAAGGGACTAATTTTAGCCTTTAAATAAATGAGATCAATAGTCCAGATTGCATTTTAAAATTTTGGACGGAATGACATTTTCGTAATTTACATGTGATTTTTACAATCACATGTGACTGAATGTTAAAATTTTAGGACTATGTTTTTTACATGGACTTTATTGAACACAACTCGTTCAATAATGAATATAACTAATCTGGTAATTAAACTACAACAGGTCACAGAAGTTTGAGGATCCAGCTGAAGGGGAGGATGTTCTAGTTGGGAAATTTAAGAAGTTAAATGAAGATCTAACTGCTGGTTTTCGCCAGCTTGAGGATGAAACCCGGTAAACTCACAAAAGATAATCCAAAAAGGCAAACCGAGTGGCACTTTTCATCTTCCACTAGCTAGAGTCGGATTTGGAGAGGGCGTGTTGTTTCTTACTGCATAAGGAAGGAAGGAAGCGAATGAGATTGCTTATTAGTTGTTTGATTTATTTATTATACAAATGTAGTTGAATATCATTTGTGTTGTGTAGCTATAATTATTTGTGGATACTTGGGCATTTTTTGTTTGAAATAAGCAGAGCAGCATGCAGGTTACTCTCACAAGTCACAACTCATGTTGAGGTACTGTTTGAAGAAGACTTTTCAATATAGTTCAAACTTAATTCATAGTCAGTCTCTGGAACAATCCTATCAATTCTCCAAATTGAATTTTAAAATTTTGGACGGAGTGATATTTTCGTAATTAACATGTGATGCTTTTACAATCACATGTAATTAAATATAAAATTTTCCGGACTATGTTTTTAAAATGGACTTTGTTGAACACAACTCACTTTTTGAATGTGCACTTTCCCTCTCTCTCTCTCTCTCTCCCATAGGGTTATTAGCTTACCGGTTTTTTGGTACGAGCAACGGGTGCTCTTTGTTTTTTCTCTTGAAAAGAAGCTTTTTACCCCTTATAGTCTTGTATGTTTGAGGATTGATGAATTTTTTTAACACTCTGTCAAGAAGAGGTCGACTATAATAATCGTAATTTTACCTATATATAAGGAATTATAATGGATTCAAATAAATAGTTAAATTTATAATTTAATGGGCCTGTAGAACATGGAAGTAGTCTATTAAGTATTAACTTAGCCCACCTACCCAAATGATTAAGCCATTTAAACTTGTAAGCCATAATACCTAGTCAAGGTCACGTTCAACTGACTCCATTTGAATCGGTGGTCGTTCCCTTCATTCTTTCCCCACTATATAGTGCCTTGCTCCACAATTCGAGAGCCTTTATCTGTATAACCGAAATCGAAAGCGAGAGAGAGAGAGATTGGCAGCGATCAACCGAGGGCTGACGGTGAAGCTTCAAACCTGCTTAATCAGCAGCGATCAAGTTCAATTAAAGGCGTGAACTGCAATTAAGTTTGATTTGATTCCGAGTTCAGTTTCGTTCAGCATCAATCGGCAGCAAATAAGGTTAGTTTCACCCTTCTTGACTCGTCAGTTTCCTGCCCGACCACTATGGCTCTACCTCTGCGATATGGTAATTCAAGTAATCTGTTTTTCTTACCTAAGTTTAATTCTGCCATAGACTCAACACTTTGATTCGGCTATCTGATTTCCGCCATGTTTATCTCTTAAATTGAATTGAATCTTGACCTACATCATCATAGTTTTAAACTCATTCGATGAGCCTATTAGAACTGCTAAATAGTATTGGAATAAGAATCAGAATTTTGTTAATCACACTGATGGATTTCAAATAGATCATAAGTTGCTGTTTTGTAATTGGCTGCCTCAATTGGTAATAATATTCACAATGTATAAATCAATTTGGAAGCAACTAACTTCTCAGTCCAGAATTTTGGAGTCAATGTTACTGACACTGTTGCTAGAAGATCTAACTAAACCTGATGGTGGCAGTGAATAATTGGGATTGGGAATAAATGATATATTAACTTGGTGTCACAAGTTCTTTTCTTTAAGCTTGCTTTAGGTTTAGCAAATTGATCTTTTCTCAAGTTGCTAATTTTATAAACAGTAGGCCGAATTAAATTGATCTTTTAGTCACTATTGTAAAACACTAAATTAATCGGTTACATATACGCATATTTATATATGAGGTGTCTATTTAATAATCTGTAGTAAAGGCTAATTTATGTAGCGTCTTAGTTTATTTACACTTGATTTAGGTAATCATTATAGCTTTAAGAATTCACCTGTTATGTAACTTGGGAAGAATGATAATAGTAATAAACCATAAAACAACCTAATTAGTAACACGGGATTAAGATAAATTCTAACGGTAAATTATACATGTTTAGACGGAAGGAAGGAGAACTAAACTTGAGGCAACTAGTAGTGTGGGATTTCATTGATCCTGAATACAACGTACGGATATCCATCTCTTGACTTAGAGATTCTTATTGAGTTATTGTTCGATTCATGTTATTGTATGGATTCCTATTTTATTATTATGCCTTGTTTCCTTGGCATTGGTACGGATATCTATCTCTTTATAGAGATTCCCATTGTTCGGTTCACATATATTGTATGGATTCATTTCTATCTTGATTCCTATTTTGTTTGATTCATGTCTTAACGGGTCAAAGTTCTTTTTACCATTTTGACCCATTTGCTATTCAACTTGTGACATTGCTATATCGTTGAGAACCTTTGTGATATGTTTATTTCATTGCCTATTGATTATGCTTGGCTTATTGTATGTTCTGTTGGCCACAATTGCTATCGCTTTCGGTGTTGGCCTATTATTACTGCTTATTGGTTCTGTTATGGGTATGTGAGCTATTATGTTACTAACTACCTATGGAGGTACCATAGGCGCGTCATTGCGGCACCGGTGTCCATGGCGGTGTGATTAGTCACGGTGTCTCCCCTCTGCTAGCTCCGAGAGCTATTTTGTTTTGGAGGCGTATGGGTTGCCCTAGTTTCCGTTTCTGTTTGTGGATGGTGACATAGTGCCCAATACCCCATTCACCTTCCGGCACTTGTGAGTCTGCAGTTCTCTGTGCAACCCTTCTGGGTGAATTACTTGTTTATTTAAGCAATTGTTTACTATACTGAGCTCCGTTGGTATCATACCCTTCTATTTCTGTTGGCTTGGCTATTGTTATGCATTGTTGATTTGAACTTGATATTGAATTATTCTTTGCTTGGATATTTGTATTCTTGGATACATGTTGCCTTTTGTATCCGTTTATCCGCGCACTGGGCATTTGGCTCAGCCGCATTTTCTTTCTATGCAGCAGGTAATCAGGAGGCTACGGGATTAGCGAATGATATCTAGTTTGGACCGGTTGGAGACTAGACTTATGAAGAACTTTTAGATGATGGATAGCTTTGCTTATGGATTTATTATTTGTTTATTTAACATTTAAGACTTAAGAATTCTTATTGGATTAGTTGTTCTAGTTTTATTTCCGTTTATGCTCTGTTATGTATCGTATGCGTAACCTCTGGGTTCCGATCCGGAACCGGGGTGTTACATCGACTAACAACTTTTTTTTTAACAAGACATTCCTTTGGGCCTAAAACTCCATTTTTTCTGCTCTTGCTTCTTGTTACTCCACTTTATCCTTTTCTGCTGCTCGCTTTTGGTGGTCAGCAAGGGTTCAGTTTGTCTGTTGACAAAAGTTATGCTCTGCTCTTGTCACTGAAAAAGGGTTTGAGGGGTTTGATTGCAAATTGTGAGGATTTGATTTTGTTGTTGGTGTACCCTATGTTTGGGCCTTAGGTAAGGCCCAAACATATGGTATACCCATTGGGCTTGGCCCCATTTTACCCTAGACACCTCCCTATATACAGGGGAGGGCACCAAGGTTTAAAGGGCTCTCTCCCTCCCCCTCTATCAACACCCACATATGGAGTTCTTTCCATACACACATACTCTCTCTATCTCCTTACAAAGGAATCATATGATCATCATGATCATACTCATGCCTTCCATCTGCAATAACCATGGGTTCATACACCATGAGATCCTCATGTCACCCCCGCCATGGACACCGTTTCCTAGCTCGGGGTTAACCACCGCAACGGGAGACTAAACATCCAATCCTCCTTCACTCCGATATGCTGCACAATATGTACCTGTGTGTTCTTACGTACAAACAAATGGCGCCATCCGTGGGACCTGGACAAAAATTCACGAGTAGAACTCCATGAGTTCGTGTTCTTGATTTCTTGCCCAAAAGGTTCATGTTTGCTTTATCAAGTCCCAGGTCAGACCTTCTTATTTTATATATAAGCTTACTGTTTCGGGTGAGCAAGCATGGATTAGAATCGTTTCCTATAAACCATGCTGTTATGTTGTTTACCCTTCACAAAGGTTCATGTTTATTTACTGATATGTGAGCACAGATCATTATATATGTTTCCTTTTACATATGTCAAACAATAAAGTATAGCTTGAATATGAATAAACACATATCCAGAAATAATGAGCATATTATTCGCCACTCCAGGCCTCAAAATTGCCATTCCAGGCCTCTAGATTCATCATTACCGGCCTCAAGAATGTTTATTCTGATGTTAATATGAGTATTCTGATATTTTAAATAAAAAGGAAAAGAAAAAGGGGGACAATAGTACAAGAAAAGGTGGGATATGACAGCTCAATAGTACAAGAAAGGACATGACAGCTTTATTAAAGCAAGACATGACAGCTCACTAGTACATGACAAGACATGACAGCTTTTATCAGCTACTTTTGCTTTTTCAGAAGGCCTTCTCCTTGACAGCCCCTACACATGGATACCAAGCCTGAACCAGGCCGGTAAATGTACAAGTATTATCATAGGCCTGAAGTGACCTGCCTTAGTCCATGAGCGACCTGCCCAGACCTGACCTGGCCTACAGTCACCTGGAGTGACCTGCCTTAGTCTAGCATAGACCTGCCCAGACCTGACCTGGCCTGCAGTCACCTGGAGTGACCTGCCTTAGCCCTGCAGTCACCTGCCTTGGCCTGGAGTAACCTGCAGTGACCTGCCCTGACCTGCAGTCACCTGCCCTAGCTTGCCTTGGCCTGAAGTAACCTGCAGTCACCGGCCCTAGCCTGCCATGGCCTGAAGTAACCTGCAGTGACCTGCCACGGCCTGCAGTCACCTGCCCTAGCCTGCCTTGGCCTGAAGTAACATGCAGTGACCTGCCCTGACCTGCAGTCACCTGCCCTGATCTGCGTTGTCCAGCAGTCACCTACAGTGACCTGACATGCACGCTCAAACTGTTACTTAATTTTGTGTAACAA
Organism: Pulicaria dysenterica; assembly: GCA_947179395.2. Classification (NCBI taxonomy): domain Eukaryota; kingdom Viridiplantae; phylum Streptophyta; class Magnoliopsida; order Asterales; family Asteraceae; genus Pulicaria; species Pulicaria dysenterica. The sequence continues at coordinate 63,566,514 of OX359294.1, read as the reverse complement.
TGGTGCTGAACTTGTAAAAGCCATAACTTGTGATCCTTCAGGAGTTACGAGGCCCATAACCAGTCGACGGAAAGCTCTCGACGAAACGAACCCCTTGACCAGTTAACAGGTGTTCACTGGCCTGAGCTTCAGGCCCAAATTCGACCATTTAAGGCCTCAATTTCACTTTTCCCCCAATTTGTCCATTTTTTAAGCTTCATTTGCTCACCGTTCTTGATACAAATCATGTATTTTGGGGGATTCTTTGAGTTTACTTCATATATGGTATTGTTAATTTCAGTTTTGTGCCATCAATTTCAATTTTCAAAAATCTTGAAAAAACTGCCCAAAATGGAAACTTTCCAAAAAAGGAAAACTTTAGAAACCCTCATACAAGGTACAATACTTAAGTATGGCACATGCCTTACCCTACCATAGGAGAAATTCACGTGGGTACACATGATGTACTAACCAGTGACGCAACACAATATGAAATTCATGTCTGCTACTCATAGAACTTACTCCTTCACGGCCAAGCCACACAGTCATTACTATAATTGACATATGGTCGTCACTCAAACATACAACACTTAGCCATCACTAACAACCTATTTGGTGATTATGAACCCGTACAAAACACGTACACCTAATAACCATATCCATGCTGAATGGCAGACCATGCGCACACGACACGCGCCCTTACAACACCTAGTAGAAGACAGCTGAACAACAAACGACGAAATAGCCTACATTCCATGGCTGAGTCTAGCCTACCATGACTAGTCATGACAAACTAGACTGGGGGACTTGATGACGTACCTTAACGTCCGCAAAGGCAAACAATCCTCATTAGCTACAAAACATTACCTGAAGTGTGCAACACTTTCACAGATTGAGATGATTGCGAGTTTACCATACTTGATCGATTCATTTAATTCTTATTCTATATGATGGCGTACCCCTGACCTGGACACATCCATAAACCTGATCAACGTGACCCTCACGAGCATATCACCAGAACAGGCCTGACATGTACACAATACTCCAGACTACGAGCCACCCCAGGCCTGAGCCTCGAAAGAGTCAACATCAGGCCTGACACAATTAACACACATGTCATAACACTATTGGCTGATACAGGCTTGCCACAACTGTAATAGCTGACACACTTAACACATGTAACCTCCTCATGATGATTTGTCTGAAATAACCAACGCCTCATGATAGGCGGTGGGGAGCAAAAAGGTATGACCTTGCTGGTCCACTATGGGAGATCATGCCACTTGTCCATCATCTAGACGGGAATGCGCAATCACACCACATTGCACTTGTCCATCGTTACGAGAAAAAAAGATACCTTACTATTTAATGCTGTTATAAGACTAATAACATCATCACAAGAACGTTCTAATGATTACCTTTACATGACTTTACATAGCTAAGACATACATACACACCCTTCTTGGGCCTTTATAGATTAACTCGAGTGCCAGAATTATCATTTATTTGTCACCATGGCATACGGGGTTAATGCCATATTTTAGCTATAAACATGTAATATTACCAATACGCATAATAGGCATGTACACTAAGATTCCTTGACAGTTGTTATTTATAAGTACGCCCGAATCATATGCGATACGTCGCTGTTGTATACACTTGCGTGTCATAATGCACTGCATAGCATACCAAGTTACGCACTCATGCCTTTATGGTAGTTTAACGCCACTAACTAATTACTAGCATTAAACTGGGGGAATGCATACTCTGGGAATCACCATCATGTGCCACTACAACTGCCCCACCTGCTGTAGCTTATATAAAGTTACGAACACGAACCATACCTACACGGGTTGACAACTATAATCTAATGATTTAATTCTTAAGTACAAGGCGATACAGGGTACATGTATCGACGTTACCCTAGTGTCGGGAAACTACTCGAAGCCCTGGCAATTACCCTATGTCCTTAATGGTTCTACAGTCATAACATAAAAACGGCTTCTTAAAGCCTGGATGTTCATTGTTACATGAGCATAATTATGTATCTAATAGGATTTATTATAAGTTTATTGTTATTTGAGATACAAACTTCTAAGTTTATTACTACTACTAGTAGTTCGCTAACAATGAACTGGGGATTGGAACTACGAGACGGTATGACGTCCGTCCCTAGTAATTACTTTTCTATGCATTAGTGCAGGTACACCCTCATGCAAGACAAGGCTCATACGCCTCCAAGAAAAGGCTCTTAAGCCTGCAAGACAAGGCTCATACGCCTGCACACGGATCATACGCCTGCACGGCTCATACGCCTGCACGGCTCATACGCCTGCACGACTCATACGCCTGCACGGCTCATATGGCACGGCTCATACGTCTGCACGGCTCATACGCCTGCACGGATCATACGCCTGCACGACTCATACGCCCGCACGGCTCCTACGCCTGCAAAGACGAGGCTCTTACGTCTACAAAAACAAGGCTCTTACGCCTGGCTGTGATCAAAGCTCTAACATATGCAATCAGGTTCTTATTACATATATCATGCTACAGATATTACACCCTTGCGTGTCATCATACATCACATGTACTACAGTCCGGTAGGGCGGAGTCATTAGCTCCCCCGAAGGCGCAGGTATGGTCATTGGCCATCACTAGCTCTGGAAAGTCTAGTAAGGCGGAGTCATGGACTTCCCTGAAGGTGCATGTATGGTCATCGACTATCACTAGCTCTGGACTATAAACTTGGGCATTGCCCAACATATCATCAATAACAGGCTTCAATAACTTGTACAAAAGACAAAAACAATGGGGGACTTCCCCATTCATTTCATATAAACTATGGCATTGCCCATTACATACATACATACATCACAACCACACCGTCTGGTAGGGCGGAGCCATTGATTCCCCCTAACGGCGTAAGTATGGTCACTATCCATCAGTCACCACATACATGTTGAAAAATGAAATACATAACTTACAGCACGACTGCAGGGTATCACCACACAGCCTGGTAAAGTGGAGCCATGCGCTTCCTAAATGGCATAAGTATAGTCATTGGCTACTACTCGTTCTGGGCTACAAGCATAGCCATCATCCGAACACTCAACAATAGCGTAAATGTGAAATCTGTCATATACCAACCTAATCAAATTATCAGGGCAACACTAACATTGAACTAGCACTAGCACCCAATATGTGTTCATGCACAAATCACAACAAAGCATACTCCAACACCTGTTGGTATGTCTCGAATTTGATTGGATGTCATAAAGGATCTCTGGTTTGACCCACTTGATTGAAGTAGTTTGCCACGACATGTATTGCACAGTCGCACCAAACTAGGAGGACTTGTTGGTGTACCCTATGTTTGGGCCTTAGGTAAGGCCCAAACATATGGTATACCCATTGGGCTTGGCCCCATTTTACCCTAGACACCTCCCTATATATAGGGGAGGGCACCAAGGTTTAAAGGGCTCTCTCCCTCCCCCTCTATCAACACCCACATATGGAGTTCTTTCCATACACACATACTCTCTCTATCTCCTTACAAAGGAATCATATGATCATCATGATCATACTCATGCCTTCCATCTGCAATAACCATGAGTTCATACACCATGTGATCCTCATGTCACCCCCGCCATGGACACCGTTTCCTAGCTCGGGGTTAACCACCGCAACGGGAGACTAAACATCCAATCCTCCTTCACTCCGATCTGCTGCACAATATGTACCGGTGCGTTCTTACGTACAAACAGTTGTGGTCAATGTGGTTCGATCTCGCTCTTTATTCTCCGACAAGGGTTCAAAGGCTTAGGACCCAATTTTGAATTCATCGAAGGGTTTGCTCATGCTTCTGGAGTTATGGTTGCCGACAAAGGGTTGGGAGAGTTCGTGGTTTAATTGAAGGGTTTGCAGTGACATCTTCTGCCTGGATGATTGATGGAAGAAACACCAAACATATCCCAAACTTCTCGCTCCCACAAATCTGAACGCAACTCGATCGAAATAAACTCGAATGCACAGATCTGAACAATACACTTGGTTCGAACACAATTAAATCGACCTTCTTGAACAAGAACAACCTTCTTGAACCCAATTAAATTTCTCGCCTTTCACACCACCAGTCCGTGCGAGTTTGATCACCTTAAGAACTCGATTTTCAACTTCTGGTGATCTGCTATGCATTCTGTCATCAACAAGGATCTTGAAGAAGAATTTGATTTTCATGGTTCTGAGCTATTCATCATCAAAAGGATCTTAAAGAAGAATTCGATTTTAATGTTCTGGTAATCTTCTGTTCATCATAAATAGTTTATTGGGGATAAGAAAAGCACATTCTACAGATATGGATATTACAGTTGGTTCTACTTCTGAGGACCATGGTTCACAACAACCACCACCACCACCTCCGCTAGAACCAACTTGCCCAATCTGTCTTGATACCATCGTTGCAGCAACTGCCACAAAATGTGTACACATTTACTGTGCAGATTGTATAAATAGAGTTGTGTGTTGTGTATGCTCTAACAGGTCCAAGGAAGTGTCCCATCTGTCGCAGAAGTTTACGTGGATGCGACAAGTTTAGAATCTATCTTCTAGACCTTCGTAATTAGGAAAACCTCATGTTTACAATCTATTTTTTTAACATCTATTGGGAATAAAATAACAGAATGAAATAGCACTAATTACCTTATACTCAAATAGAATTCGATCCGGCAAAATATAAGGTAACTAGTGCTATTTCATTCCGTTATTTTATTCCCAATAGATGTTAAAAAAAGGATTCTAAACATGAGGTTTTCATAATTACGAAGGTCTGGAAGATAGATTCTGAACTTGTCGCGTCCACGTAAACTTCTGCGACAGATGGGACACTTCCTTGGACCTGTTGGAGCATACACAACTCTATTTATACAATCTACACTATAAATGTGTCCACATTTTGTCGCAGTTGCTGCAATGCTCGTATCAAGACAGATTGGGCAAGTTAGTTCCAGCGGAGGTGGTGGTGGTGGACTGGTGGTTGTTGTGAACCATGGTCCTCGGAAGTATAACCAACTGTAATATCCATATCTGTAGAATGTGCTTTTCTTATCCCCAATAAACTATTTATGATGAACAGAAGATTAGCAGAACATGAAAACTGTTCAATAAACTATGAGAATTGTTCTCATAGCAACAGAGATTTACAAAGAAACCAAACATCCAGGATCTAAGTTCCAAAACTCAAATAAAATTCAATCCGGCAGAATATAAGGTAACTAGTGCTATTTTATTCCCAATAGATGTTAAAACAAATAGATTCTAAACATGAGGTTTTCTTAATTACGAAGGTCTTGAAGATATATTCTGAACTTGTCACGTCCACGTAAACTTCTGCGACAGATGGGACACTTCCTTGGACATGTTGGAGCATACACAACTCTATTTATACAATCTGCACAATAAATGTGTCCACATTTTGTCGCAGTTGCTGCAATGATCGTATCAAGACAGATTGGGCAAGTTAGTTCCGGCGGAGGTTGTGGTGGTGGTTGTTGTGAACCATGGTCCTCGGAAGTAGAACCAACTGTAATATCCATATATGTAGAATGTGCTTTTCTTATCCCCAATAAACTATTTTTGATGAACAGAAGATTACCGGAACATAAAAATCGAATTCTTCTTCAAGATCCCTATTGATGATGAACAACCCAGAACCATGAAAATCGAATTCTTCTTCAAGATCCCTGTTGATGAAAGAATGCAGAGCAGATTGTTGAGTATAGTAGGAGAGGAGATTCAAAAAGCTGGATCTCATCGGAAATGTTTGATGCCTCTTGGGGCTTCTTTGGCGACCGTGAAGATCAAGATCCCTGTTGATGAAAGAATGCAGAGCAGATCACCATAAGATGAAAATCGAGTTCTTAAGGTGATCAAACTCGCACAGACTGGTGGTGTGAAAGGCGGGAACTATTAATTGGGTTCAAGAAGGTTGTTCTTGTTCAAGAAGGTCGATTTAATTGGGTTCGAACCGAGTGTGTTGTTCAGATCTGTGCGTTCTCGATTTTTGTTCAGCTCTATGGTTCGATTCTCGTATATGTATGTTCAATTGTTGGTATCTTTAGATTTGATTGTAATCTCACGTTAGAGTGTCTATCGGTTGTTCCACCTTGTGATTTTAGGTTAGTGTATATATTGATTTTGGGTTATGAATGAGTTTCGATCTATTGTTAATATCTTCAAATTTCCTTTTTTTGATTTTGATTTTTCATTTATGCGATTAGGTTATTGTTCTGGTTGTTTGAATCATTAGTTTGGTAAAGTTTGATTTTGTTTGGTATGTTCTTGTTCTTTTGCATCTTCAAGAAGATGATGAATGTTCTTGAGGATAGAAGATGAAAATGAATATCAATACAACAAATAATATTCTGGAAATTAATTGACGATGTGGATTAAATTTAAATGAAAAGATTTACTGGTAACTCGTTATATAGGTTGCATGATACACTAATTGGTATCTTTGAAAACTTCAATACATCAAATGGTATGTTTGCAAGTTTGATACATACAATAGCAAAAGATGACAAGTCGGATATATTTCTATGAACTAAACCCATTGAAGTATGAGCGAACGGTTTATGTTTTCCAGATGGAGCATTATATTACTTTTTTATTTATTACAATTATAATTAAAATTATTATTATTGTTAGTTTTGAATTATTTTTGAAAAGGAAAAGTCATCTCAGAAGTATTGTCATCGCCAAGTCATCAAAACCGGTGACACATCAGCATATGACCTGCTCTAGTAGGTTAGATACATCATTTGGTAACTTTATAAACTTCAATACATTAAATTCAGTACATATAATAGCAAAACATGACAAGTTGGATACATTTTCGAGAACTAAACCCTCTTAGAAAAAACCTTATTTAATTGGTACTACACTAAATGTTAAAAATTCTATATTTAAACCAATCACGTTTTGTTATTTTTATTATTCTTTCATTTCAAACTATCAGTGTAAGCACACATTTAGATTTTGCATATATACATGTTTCTGGACTTTTCAATTGAACATAATTATTTTGTAAAAAACGCTAAATCTATAGTAGGAAAAAATATTCAAACCTTGAAAAGGCACTCCGACACTCTATTTAGTCTTTTCATTTAAATTTAATCCACATCGTATGGTAAGTCACTCTATTATAATGGGTACTCTTATGTTAACCATATATTTAGAAAATAAGTTTTTTTTTCAAGGGCTCTTTATCTAGTAAGGTATGGTTAACATAAGAGTACCCATTATAATAGAGTGACTTACCCTCGTATTTGGAAAAGAAGATAATCATAAAGATGTAAGATGAATGTTTCTTTTTGATAGATTTCTAACATGTAGCGGATTTTAGTAAGAGTTAAAATCTAAAGTGTATGACTAAGTTGATTTTCTGTCTGACAGAGTTAACAAGCTCGAAAATATGGTTATATAACTTGATTATGTTAATATCAAGAAATCTATTTGACATCATGGATTTATTTTGAAAATCTAGTCATATCTTTTGTTTTGTTTCTTTTATGTTTTTCTTTTCGATTCTTATAGAATAATTTTTTTTCAAATGATTTATATACAACATTAGTCCGTCATAACACAATTATTATGACATCAATTTTTTCGATTCTTTTACGGATTTATTTTTGAAAATCTAATAAATTAATGATACCACTGAAGGAGTTCATGTAGGACAAGAAAACGCAACGGAAGCAAATTTTAAAAACATTTTCACAAAGGTTTACAAGAACTCCATGAATGGTATATAACTTGATGACTAATGCATGCAACCAAAAACACAACCACAAGGGATAGAGAGTATTATACCTTCCTCCTAAGCTCCTTGCTACCGGAATAAAGGTTATAAGTGGATGGGATGAACAAGACTTGAAGAAATGGCCTTCAAGTACCTCCCACCGAAGTGATACACCAATCTCCTTCTAACTTGTGCTAGCAGAATGAATCACCAACGATGCCTTAGATCTTGATTATAAACAACAGCCCTTAAGTTCTCTGGAACACACACTTAGAACCTCACAACTCTCTTAGTTTGAAGCTTAATGTGTATCTGGATATGCAAGTGACAAAAGGTTCTAAAAGCTCTCAACAAAGAAGCCTTTAAAGACCCCAAAACGTCCCTTGCTCTCCTGTAGCCGGCCAAGAGGTTGATCCTCGTTGGACCACAAAGCCAAAGCCAATGAAAATCAAGTGCCACTTAGTTTTCCGAGCTTCACGACCTCTCACGGTCTCTCACGGCCCGTGAAACTTATATGCTTCACGGCCCGTGCCGTGTTCTTTCAAGTCGTGGAGGTACTCGTGGCGCATTAGACCTTCACAATTCCCTTCACAACCCGTGAAGGACCGTGAAGCCACTCTGGTCCATGAGCCGTAAAGCCCATGTAGGAACTCGTGAGGTCAGTGTGCTTCACGACCGTGGAGCATCCTTCACGGTCGTGAAGCCTAGGTCAATTGGAATTTGACCATTTTGACCGGCTGTTTTCACTTAGGGATGTCGGGGTAGAAGTTTGGTGTATGAACCAATAGGCCCGCACTTCATCGGTAGTGATATGACATACGTGTGCCAGTGGGCATACTCCAACAGACTCTCACTTGCACATGGCACTCCGTATCCAAAATATCACAGATAGAGAGCGGCCTCTAGCAAGACATCTATGCCCCCAAATCAGAACGGGGTATGTCATCCTTGACAAATGCCAAATCACAACCCGAATGGTTTGATATGGTCCTATAGATAAACTATCAATCATCCATTTGTTCGCGATATCCAAGTGAAGACTAGACATGGTACAAAGTCATTCTCGGTCCTTCACAATGTTTCTCGATCAAGATTGGTGGTGACTAAAATATACAAGTTGCAATCGATTGTACACATGAATCATTGCACACTTGAGCATGGCCACGCATTTTGGTGTCAGCGCCCAATCAACGAGAGGCCCGTGGATATCTCTCTTAACAGAGGAACAAATTCCTTTGACTACATTGCCCACCAAATTGACCATACTGTGCCCAGCTACTCCCTTTATAACAGCCAGTTACGGACTGCGTTTGAAAGCAACTAGAGCAAAGCAAACAAAAGTGATGCCGACACATGTATCTCCAGTCTAAGGATGAAATGATGTTATCATCCTGAATCACTCATGACAAGTACCACAAAGTGAATTGTACAAGTACATCAAATACAATAACCAAATAATGAAATGTACAAGTACATAATCAAACTAAATCGCTAGCAAATCTAATACCAATAGCACGGGTGTGGGCATCGTGCTTCGCCTGCGATAACGGTTTGGTGAACGGATCCGCCACATTGCTATCCGTGTGTACTCTGCTGATGACAATGTCTCCACTCTCGACCACGTCCCGGATGTAATGATACTTTCGCGGAATATGCCACGTGCGTCGATGAGACCTTGGTTCATTCACCAAAGCAACCTTATATATAAATTATTCTCTAATCTTGTATGTGTGACCAATTCACAACTTGTAATAGGTTAAACGGTTCATCTATAATAAATTTAAATAAAAAACATATATCTTATTATAAATACATACAAAAGGGAGGAAATTTTTTGTTTTTAGTGTATTTTGTCTTGTTGTGTAAGAAATTTATTATTATTATTATTACTATTGAAAACAAAGTTGTAAATATGTAAAGAAAAATTAAGGGGGTGTTTGTTTTAGCTTATGAAGGGCTTATTTTTCCGGCTTATATTTTATAAGCCCATTTTTTCTGACTTATTTTTAAAGAGTTCGGTTTATTTTCTTACTATAACTTATAATAAGTTCAAAAATCATAAAATAAGCCAAAAAAAACTAATTTATAAAAAATAAGTCCGAAAAATAAGTTTTAAAAAAAGCTAAAACAAACACGCACTAAAATGTTAATTGAGACGACTAAAAAAACTTTCCAATTCCCATCCATGACACAACCGGCATAAAGGTTTTCAACTACTATTCCCATTTCAAACCTAAGCAATTATTATTAATGTGTTTGGGATCGCAATGGGAATCAAAGAGCAATTTTAATTCCAATTTTAACGACAACCGCAGACATGGATGAACTTAACACCAACGGCGGTGGCGGTGGCGGTGGCGGTGGCGTTGGCGGTGTGAGTGAAAACGATGAAGGATTAGGAGTAACGAGAAAGAAGAAGGTGAATACAAGGAAGGAGTTTGGATCAGCAGTAGTAGGGAAAGGGAAGCCGTTGATCGTCGGGATGTGCGGTACGTTGGTCTACTACCATTGCGCATATCGTAATTCAAGCATCGTATCACTCCTTTCCGACGTCTTCATCGTCCTCCTCTGTTCCCTCGCCATCTTAGGCCTCCTTTTCCGCCAGATGAACATCCAGTATGTCTTCCCCTTTCTGTGTTCTGCAGATGAACAAACGCTATAACAATTTAATTTTTAGAATTTTTTTTCCTTTCGCATACGCTTACAATTAAGCCTAGTTCATGATCGAATTCCCTCGTAGATGTTAGTTAAGATCCGATTCGGAGGTTGTATTGTGGTTAATTTATGTTCTCTGATATTGCAGAGTGCCTGTGGATCCTCTGGAATGGCAGATATCTCAGGATACTGCAAACAGCCTCTTTGCGTGCTTGGCTAATACCGTAGGTGCTGCTGAATCTGTACTTAGGGTTGCTGCAACCGGCCATGACAAACGCCTATTTCTGAAGGTAATCACGCAATAACATCCTTGTTCATTTCACCTGCTAGTTTTAGAACTCTTAGTCATGTAAGGATGTCCATTTTGTTTGATACTTCAGATACTGTGTAATAAAGAGAACATTGGAAATATCTCCTTAAATTATGTAAAATTCCTTCTATGGTTGCAGAAACTATCTGATATAGTTAAGTCTTACAGATATCTGTTTTGACATATCAGACAGTGTAATCAGATAAACATAAGGGTGAGCTGATTTGCTGGTTGTACATAGATGTAAAGGGAAGACCTAACAGATTAACAATTGCTTGAAAATTAGGAAGCGATGTGCTGAGCATTTGTAAAGGGTATGAGATAAATGTTGTGTGGAAAATGGTTAAATTGTTGTTATTAAGTAGGCAAAAATGCTGGAAATCAGTCAATCACAGTGGAGATATTGGAAATAGTACTAACAGGATTGATAGAGTTATGGGCCTGAAGTTATACTAAGATTGAAATAGAAAGTGGTTCTAAACGAGTGGCATTTAAAGCAATTGGTATCCATCTTGGAGTGTTGGTATTTACTTTACCATAATTAACATCATGATGCCTAAAAGGACTACACTAAAAAGTAAACAATTGTTATAGATAAGCTAGTCTGTGGCAAACATCCTCGCCAATGAAGCACATGATTATTGAATACATAAAACTTTATGACAGATACCTTCGGTAATAACTTGATAAAACTTATATAGATGTACAGAAGAAGGCGGACAATATTTTAGACCACCTTAGTATCCCTTGAGCAATGAGCATGAAATTAGAAATCATTTAGTTTGATTAAGTTATGACAGTCATGCTGAAACTTTCAGTCTTTTTGGGCAATGCTATACCAAAGCCCCAAGTTCAACTAGTGGCCTTCAAACTATAATACAACAGTTTCCACATTAAAGTTTTGTTTCTCCACCCTCTGAGCTTTTGGGTGTCATATTTGGCAACCAAAATAGATAGAATAAGAGCACATGTTTGCAGTGTTAAACAGATAATTTTGCTGCCGTCCTTTAATCATGTCATTGACTGCGCGCTACTACTTTTATGGAATTTTGTGTAAAAAAATTATCACAGATCCAAGAGTAATGGTAGTCTTGTTCATAATTTGTACCAGGTGGTTGTCATTCTCTATATGCTATCAGCTTTGGGAAGATTGGTCTCGGGTGTTACTGTTGCTTATGCTGGTATTTGTCAACTTACTCTCTTTTCTTGTACCTTTTAGCAACTGACCCAGTCATCTAAACCTTTCTGCTCTTTATTATATTATTTGCGATTAAGAAATAGGAATTTTCATAACAAACGAGTCTCTTGAGAACTGTTGTCCTCGTTGTTCATCATACAACAACAACGGTACCCAATCCCGCTATAGCGGGGTATGGGGGAGGTAGAAATGTAGACAATCATACCTCTACCCATAAGTAAAGAGATGCTTCCTGAAAAGGACCTCCGGCCGTGTAAAATATAAAACAATCAATTAATAAAATTAAATAGTATATAACTAGTAAAACTAATAAAAAAGTAAGATATGAGGAATACAACTAAATATAAATATACTAAACGTGGTACTAAGGATATGTTAAAAGTAAAGAGTGGATGTCAAAAATATAAAAAAGAACGAAGATATTATATATAATCACCGCATACATAATTGGGAAACTACTAGCAATTATATAGGTATGATCTAATAACATATACGTGCTCCACCGGTTATATATTTTTCCCACCAACTCATATTCATGTTGTGTTGTCTTTTTGTAAATTAATCACATGCAACCTTTTTGCTTGCAAGGTCTACATTTGATTTATTACTTTGGCAACAGGACTGAGCTTGTTTTGTCTGTACATTCTTGCTGAAAACTCGTCATTGTTTGGGACGTGCTCGTCAAAATTTAGCTGGAGAAGAGATAGACCGAATGAAGTGGTAGATAACACATAGTTTCAACACGCCCTGTAATAGGTCCGAGTTCTGCAAAGTATGTAACCTTTCCATTCTGTATTCCTGGCATTATGAAATCCGTCACCAATTTAAGTGTAGAGAGGTTAGAGCATGTTTGATCTCAACTGATTGCTTTGGGCAGTTGATTACTGTTTTTCAATGATTTCTTTTGTTTTCATAGACAGTTTTGTGCCATCATCCATCTTAAACTTCTTCTTTTAACCCCCCCCCCCCCCCCCCACACACACACACACACACACAAAAACAAGAAAAAGTCAAAATTATAAAAAGTACTTGTTGATCTTAGTTTTATCATTGTTTTCTACAAATTACTGTCATCATTGACTTAATTTACAAATAAAAGAAAGCAAAATACATATAGAGAAGGTAAAACAAACCATTATCGTGATTGAAAGGCTTGAAACTTGTTACTGGGTCGTGTAAGTGAAGTAAAATGGTTGTTCAATTAACCCACTCAATCGAGTGATCAAGATTAAACATAGTACAAACGAGGCTATGAGTCGATATAAAATACAATGGTTGTAAACTATACAATAAATACGATACGATATAATTACACACTCCTGTTGTTTGAAGGAGAAGTCGAGGATGGACATTGAAGTTGTCTCAAAATTCAAGTAACAAGGAGGATATCAATTCTTTGGTGAATATGTCATCATATATACTGACGTAGGTAGAACATGAAGCACACATAGTAAACACTTTGTCTCAAACAAAATGCAGATCGATTTTAATATGTTGGACGTGTTCATGTTGTACCATAATGTTGTTTGGCAGGATCTAGGAGAACCACCAAAATCAACATCAGAGCAGGCCGTGAAACTTATCTGAGAATGTGTTTTAGAGGTGTAAAGTGAGGCTCCCAAAGATTATAGAGGCAACATACTCGAACTTCTCTGACAAGCCATTAACCATGTATATTATTACAAGGCTTTAGATCAAATGTAGTCTTGATTTTTTGAAAGTAATCGACAATGATCGAATCCTCAATAGTAATGTTGTGCAAATTGCTATCGAGTTAGATAGCATGAGTAATTGAACATCTTTGTTGCCTCAGAATAAATTTTCGAGACTCCTGTAGTGAGGAGAGATGGCAAGATCATGCCATATATCCGGAGTTTGGAAAGTCAATTCGAGGTGTTTCCATTCATGATCATTTTCTCCCAAAGGTGATAAAATGGTCTATGTAGACAAGAAGGCCAAACCCCATTTCAAAATCTCTCCACACATCATAGTACAATTTGTTGAGATCAAGTGTACGGGATAAAGGTGTTCATGTTAAAAATACTAGAGGGCTCGGTGTTGGCGGAGGTATGTTGCTTGTCGGTCATTTATAAGCAATGGAAGGGCGTAGTGATCAACGAAGGGTAGTGGGGAAGAAGTCATTAGGTGCAACGACAACAATGTCAGGCTTTCGGACAAGGGTTGCGAGGGGAAGAATTCAACCAAGGCAAGGAAATTGACAATATGTAGAAGGCTTCCATATTAGGTTTCTAGATGAGGCTCAAAAGCCAAACAAGGAAAATGAATAATTAGAGAATCGTGTGGCTCTAAATTAACAGGACTCGAAACAACAACCTTGTCTTTTTTAAGAATTATATAATTGCGGGCTTTACGTGGAATTAATAAAGAAGTAAAAAAAACTTTAAAGGAAAACTTTATAAATTTCTCAATAATTTCTTTTGCTTTTTCTTATTAATATTTCAAAAATACAAAAGACCTAGGTCGGCTAACTAGTTGCACCGGGCACCGGGCAGGGTTATTTAAAAAATGACCTGAATAGTTTTGGCCCGAAACGGGTCTAGAAAGTATCTCTTAATGATGTTGGACTCCCGGAAATGGTAGCAACCTTTGCGTTGGTGGTGACGATGATGACGCTTAACAAAAAAAACTCGCTTAATGTCGTCAAACTTCTTGCTATAGCGATGTGGACTTCTGGGTGTGGAGATGGTTGTGACCTTGTAAAGGGGTGGTGGTAAATAATGTAATGGGTTGGTGATAGTAGTCAGAAATCTCCTCCTTTCTGTGAAGTCTCCTGCTTTTGGCAGAAAGAAACCAAATGACCAAAACCCATAAAAAGTAGAGCCCATAACCAAAAAGAATAGATGATGAAAAGCATAACTCACAAAACTACAAGCAAATAGCAAGAATGACCACACCTTCAACAAAAACTTGAATGGGGGTCAAACATTATGTCACAAACAGCCACTTAATTCCCTAAGCTCTAAGCAAAATTCAAAGGGACATCTTTTCAGTATATCCTCTTTTTGATTAGGAAAAAGAAAAGAGAAACATGTTGGTACATTGGTTGAATCTTCATTATAATTTTACTCAACTGATAATATTATTATTATTATTGTTGTTCTTGATACTTGTCACCGAGCAATACGTCTTTCCAAGCTTCATAAAACATCCATGTGATGCCAGAAGACGGCATAACCTTCAAACAACTTGCACCCCATCCTCTATACAGTCCAATCAAACCCTCTTCTCTCACTACTTCTGATAATGCAGCCGCCATGTTTGGTGGGCACTTCCCTCGCAAAGCTCCTACCATCAGCCGTTTCCTTGCCACCTCCAGTGGGAAACTTATTGTACTTGCAGTTAAACCTAACCACCAAACAACCTCGTTATAACAGCAACTTACTTTACCATAAGGATATTCATGTAACTAAAAGATCAGAGGCAAAATCGGGTGTCTGACATTGTATTAAGTGATTACATAATATGGAATAATCTAATCAACTTTAACAAACAACAATGGTGTTTGGATGTGCTTTTGTAGTAGCCAACTAGCCAGGTGTTGATTGTTTGGCAAATTCTGATTATTTGAAGACTGTAAAGTGACCAAAAAGGACATTCCCATGTCTTGTATTATTAAATGGGTTAAAGTCACTGAACACAAACGTGCTTTCCCCATATTCCGATATGGCACATTAACTTTTTTTTACACATCTGGCCATTTAACTTACAAAAAACGTGTCGATATGCCCATTTCGCGTCCTGCAACCTGCTCACCCGGTTTCAGCCCGTTTTTTGCAATTATGTATCGTTTTTTGACTTATGTAAATTATCGATATGCCCAAGACGCGTTTGTTGCTCGATTCTTGATCATTTTACCTAATTCTTTTTATAGATTGTCGTAGATAATCTTTTTACCTTTCAATGGACACCAAATTCATGAAAAACTATCAAGTGTAGGCCAAGTTATTGTTAATTAAAGTCGATAACGACCCTATTCGACACCCTTACGGTATTTTGATGAATTGATGCATTTTAAACTCGTTTTTATTCGTTCTTTTGGTACTACGTTATAGACAACTCGATTACCTTTCCATAGAGTCAAGAATCATTTTTTCGTTAAGTGTACATGTTGGCTTCAAAGTTTTGTTTTCGAAGTAAAGAAAATTGGGGAAGATGATGATGACCTGCTATTGCAGGTGAAAATCAACAAAATGGGTATAATAACACGTTTTTTACAAGTTAAATGGCCAGATGTGTAAAAAAATTAATGTGCCATATCGGAACATCGGGGAAAACATGTTTGTGTTCAGTGACTTTAACCCTATTTAAATTTAAAACATGACTGTTTTTTATCGACTATAACCATGTTCCCGAAGCATCTACTACAATGTTTGGTGGATAATAATAATTAATAAACATGAACAAACACACACACCTGAAAGTGCTCCGATCAGTAGCATCTCTGGACGGCTTAAAGATTTCTTTTTCTGAGCCGTGCAGTAAGATTTCTTGATTGTGTCATACATGAAATAGTAACATGTGCTGTATGGCAGCATGCCAATCAATGTTGGAGAAAGTCCAGAATAGAAAGAACCAATTCCACCATTCTTGTACATCTTTTGAACTGCAATGCTTAAACTAGGATAAGCATCGGGGCTTACAGTCAACCGATCCTGTATTAATTGGAAACAAGCATAAACGATCATTAAGAGTTAAGACCGCCCAAAATAAGATTCTTCCTGGTTTGACCAGTTAGGTTAATGGTCAAAATCTGTTATTACCTTTAAGACTTCAAGTGGATGGCATGCAAGGGTGCTAAAAAACCCTGCAGCTGCACCTCCAAGAGCAACTGGTGACAGCCACGAGAGAGAAAAACTTAGTTTCACACCATTAATCTGCACACTTGGAGAATCTTCTCTGCTCCATTTCTCTTGTACTGAAGTCATCACTCTTTTCACACATTCAAATGTTGCAAGTTCAATTGCTTGTGTGGGAACAATGCGAATCATGTTGATTGCATTGCCTGCCCAAAGTCCTTGCCAGCCTTGTTTTTCAATCACCTCCAGAAAACTACCTGATATCTTTTTCGACCCAACACCAACCACCATCCTCGTCCTGAATAAATTGCATACCGTGTAATTTTAAGGTAAATTAATGGTGGTTTCATGGTAACATTCATTTAACACAAGCTACAATATTGAAAAATATAAAAGCAGTCTTTTAGAGATCTTTTATACGTATAAAGTTATACAAAAATCATGAATTGAACCTGATGGTTTCAAGAGGAGCAAGAACAGCTTTGGTCATAGCCCCAGCTAAAGCACCACTAAGAAACTCCCCAACTTCTCTTGTCTTCACAAATCCCTAGTGAAAATTCATAAATTTCGATTCAACTCGCAAAACTAAATGCATGTTTGCCCTACTGCATCTATATATTGCATCACACTAAAGCAAAATCAACTGTTCTGAAACATTCAACCAATATAGACACTTATATAGGTTCGCTAAGGTAGCAATAAGCTTTGCCTTGATAACACAGCAATTAGGTTAGATTAGATTCGAAGAATCATCCTTTGTCATTCGCGCATGGTGCAACATGCTAATTTTGAAAAAGTATGATCATGGATTCTGTATTTTGGTAAAATCAAGTGAAACTTACAGCGGTTGGTCGTCGGAAATCAGGAAGTTGGAAATCCAGCGAGAAAGAATCGTCCTTAGCTCGATGATGATCCATGAAAACAAGGTCGAGGTTTTTGTGAAGTGGCGCAGAGTCTAAGATTACTCCATAAACATCCGCCATTGTCCGCAAGCTCTTCCGTTGCTGGTTCATTGAAAAAATCATCAAAAACAGAATAAAGTGTTAGATTAATACATAGGGAAAGCAGATAGATAGATAGATAGATATTTGTAGGAAATAGAGAATAAAGAAACGTGCCCGAGAGTGCGACGGTGACTTTGGGGCCATTTTGTTGGGGTGGTGAGCCCCCCACCCGCCGTCTGCGGTTAAGATATTTTGGTTTTCCGGCCGCCGTTTGCCGCCCCACTTTGAAAGAGAAGTATTAGGTTTTAGTCTCTTCTGGTCTCTTCACCGACGTCAGTCTCGAAGTTGTCATTTTTTTCAGTTTGGTTTTTCTTTAAACGACGAGTGTTGTTTATGAAGTTAGGGTTTAATCTATGGGCCCGTGAATAATGTAGGTGTAGTTTATAATTTATTAATAGAGGAATGATATATTTATACGTGTAAGTTAATAATGATCTTTTCACGTATTGTTTTTTTTCTCTTATTTATATATTTGTGTTTGGTAAAGTACTCTTTAATTATGTATAACAATCTTTTAAATAGTTTTAAAAAAGAAACTTACAGAAACGTGTTGGCTTTGAAGTTTTTTGTTGAAAAAATCCACCATTTCAAATCGGAACAAGATTTTTGGTTTTTTCTTTTAAAACAAAAGGCTATCAGCTCTGAGAAATTGTTTAATGAATAGACCCATAGGCTTGTAGGGTTGTAAATGAGTTAAGTCGAGTATGAGTTTAGTGCTTATTAAGTCAAGTTTTTTAGCATTTTTTTAAGGTCGAGTTTGAATTCGGCTTATTGTGTTAAGCCCGAGCTCGGCTTATATAAGATACACGAAAATTGGTCTCAATTTGTTTAAGCTTGGTAGTATAGGCAGAGGATTTATTTTAAAACTTTTAATGTAAAGGTATATATAGTAATATTGAAATATAATACAAATTATGTTAAATGTAAAGATTGTTTATGATCTTGAGCTTAAACGAGCTCAAGCTTTAAGTCGTTTACATAAACTTCAATCTAAGCTCGAGCTGGTTAAAACTTGACTCATATTTTATTATTCTACATTCATGATAATTCACGGATTTTTGTTAATAGTTCAAACCAATAGTGTCGAAAAGAATTTAGTATTATTATTTTGGTCAGTGATGGATACAAGAATTTTTTTTATAGAGGACTCCGTTCATAAAAAATGGCAAAATAACTTAGATAACAAGTCAAATTGATCATATAGTCAAATTAATCCTACAAAATTAGCTTTAGTTTTTTGACAAATCACATCAAATTTACATAGTTATTGTGAAATGTCAAACAAGATAATATAGATTTCTAAGTTCTAACAAAATCAATATGCTAAATAAAACCCTCTAGTCTCTAAACATGTAATTTGCTCATCTATACCTAACTTTCATTAAGCTCTAGAGACTAACATTCAAATTTAAACCTAAATTAACATAATCCCGCTTTAAAAAAAACCAATTACTCTTCTTTCTAAATTAAAAACTGGTGCTGTACGAGTCATGAAACGGTCGAGGATTTTTCTGTTTTTGCTATCTTTGTGTTTGACCACCTCTCTTCAAAACCACAATCATTGTCAGATTTAAAGAAAACAACAACATAGCTTTCTTTAAATCTTTGTTGTTTCTTTAAATCCGGCATTGATGGCTGGTAGGAGGCCAATCAAACTCTACCATCTCCAAGAAGGATAATTTCAACATAGATACAACGTTGAAAACTTGGATCGTCTCCGCATAGTTTATCCTTGTTTTCATGTACACGTTTTTTATTTTTTTTCTTCACTAGAATTTTGTGTTCTTAGAAGAATATTACAAGTGTGTGAATTGTAGAGATGTGAAATGTGCTCCACAAAAGCTAATGCGGTAGGATACTGTTTTCCTTTTTCTTCATTCTTTACTTTAATTGTTCTGAGAATGTCAAAACGGAAAATAGTAGTTAATCTAAAGGAATCCTATTCATGTGAGAAATAAGAGTGTTCCCATGTTGGATGACATAAATCTTTATTGCTTTGATATATTCTTGGGGTTTATATATACAACCATATACACATGATTATGTGTATGTGTTGTCTATCCGAGGGGTGTATTGCAACTTTTAAGCGTGATGCCAGCGTACATCACAAGAATCACGGCATGATACAAGGACGGTTCCAACGTGATCGGTGGCATGATGCATCCTGTACGATGCCTTTCATGTTTGTTTAATGAGCTTTTGCAAATTAAAAAGGGTGCATGAGTGTGATGTATAAGGGTTTAATGTGATTGTTGTGTGGACAATGTGATAGAAGAAAAAAAACTAACATGACAGGGTGTTATAAAATAAATAACAATTTAGAGTGAAAGGGGGTATGTGATGAGGTGACCACTTTATGATGGGATGTGGTACCACTCCATAACCAAGTGGTGGATGATATAATGTGGTAAATACCACATGGTGCGGAGAAGGAAGATGGGGTACATAGTGGGCCAATCTTATATATATTATTATTTTTTTTTTTTAATTTTTGATCGGTTAGTGTATATTCATATATGACTCGGAATTTGGTATGATAAAAGGTGAACACTATAAATCTAAGTGATGGATTTAATGGTAAAAGAAAAAAGATGACATGACGGTGTAGTAAAATTTAGCCACTCCTTACACTCTTGTCATGTCATGATCCAAAGTTGTTTGAATTATATGTTCAAATCACATGACTTGGATATGCTATTAAATTTGATTTTATGTACAATCTTTAGGCCTCAAATCATGAAAATGACAAAGCTGATCATCACAATCTGATATATAAGCACATGCATCGTGTTGAACAGTTAACGCCTTTATGCTTCTATACGATGCACATAAAGCTAATGACATGTACACTCTTTTGGGACGGTCAACATCAGTCATTATCTCGAGTAGCGATCCACAATTGCCTTGGCTCCCTCTGGTGCAAAGAATCGAGCCTGTAAACAACCGTCAATCACTTGTGTGAAAATTTTTCATGGATAATATGTTCAATTTCATGTACTAGATTGTGATTGATGGTGATAGAATGATAGAAGTATATAAAAGATTATTATAGTGTGTGTGTGTGTGTATATATATGTGTGTGTGTGGAGGTTATTAGGAGGTTGATACTCACTTGTATAAACATCCTCTCTGCATCTCCAGTTTTTCCATTTGCTTTTAGGATAATTCCCTGAAGAAGTGTAAGCTTTGTTATATACAAATAAAAGAAGAGTCAACATGAAAGTATGAATTGTATAATTCAGCAAATCTTTGTCATACTCAACAAAACACCTAGCTAAAACTATCTGCTGCTTAGTTATAGACTAAAATCATAAACCTCAACACAAGAAAACTCCTAATTGTATCAGCAATTATGCTTAATTGCTTAAATATATTAAAAGGCGCTGAATTATAGAAGTGTGAGGTGCAGGTGCCATGTGATGTAATCAGACAACGAAAGGCATTAAAAAAATATAAATAAACAATAACGGTGAAATGTTGTTAACCTTTGCTAAGTAACCCCGAAAATCATTCGGGTGGTTAGAGATGAGTTGATCATATACAGACACAGCATCACTGACATGGCCCCAATCCGAGTATGCTTTTCCAAGAAGTAATTCAACCTAAGAAAATGCATTTTGAAGAGATTAATTAACAGTCCATATAAAGTTTCCATCATTTACGAGAAAACAAATGCATACAATAATCAACTTTATCCCCGTCACTGCGCACTTGGAAGTATTTGAGTTGTTACATATATGACTAATTATATGTCTATCCAATATTCCAATTTTTTCGTTTTGTCAATATTTAACTTAAGCTTTATATTGTTTTGAGTTTATATATCATATTGCTAATAAATTTACTTTGGACAAACTTTATGAAAAGGTATTCAGCTTTGCATGAATTCCTATTTTGTGCATCGAACTTTAAACCTTCTATTGTGTATCAAACTTCTGCTTTGTTCTATTGAATGTAAATATAATACATACAATAGGAAAAATTATGTAAGTTTAATTACATACAATAGGAATACGTGCAAAGTTGAATACATTTATTTGTCTACTTACTTATTAAGAGAGTAATGTATGATGAAACTGTCATTTATTTGAAAATAAACACAGGGAGGTTATTTTGCAACGGAGTGACTCACTTGAATAGGGTCCAATTGTGATTGTGTATCCACTAGACTACCATCAGCTCCACTGTTTTCCTGACTTGCTTTTTCTCTTTGTAAACTGTCCCGAGATGCCACAAGGATCTGAACAGCCTGAATAAGCAGTAATACAAATACTTAATATCATTTTTCATCGTTGGTTTATTTGTCAATTTTCTACCTACGGGTAGAGGTATGATTGTCTACATCTTACCTCTCCCATACCCCGCTGAGGCGAGATTGGGTATCGTTGGTGTTTATTTGCCTATTGTCATCACTACACATAATTCATGACGGGATTTGTTCCTCTACTTTTCGCCTTTTTTTGGGAGGGGGATATTTTAGGCACTTGATAATTAGCGGATAACTAGAATAAATGTTTAAAAGTAGCATATATATAACATACCTCGTCAGGTTTCTTAGCAGCTAACAATGCATTTGTGAGACCTCGAAGAACTTCAAAGTCCATTTTATGTGAAATCTGTTAGGTAAAAGGCAACCACTGTTGACAGTATTATGAACCTTGCTTTCAATGATATGGAAGAAACAAATTCAAATTATCTGATATGATTACAAGCATAAGACACACCCACATACTTGAGCAACATCAACTTTTTTTTTTTAAATACTTTTCTTCTACTTCGGTAGTTCTGTGAGATAAGTATGAGACCACTTATTCTTAGTTTTTTTGGCTCAGAAAGAAATTCGTAGTAAATAAGAAATCAAGTCGTTACATACTTTGATAAAGAAACCTTCTTTATTTGGGCATACTGACCTTCGCTGAACTCTTATAGGCAGCAGCACTGCCTTCATAGTCCTTTAATTCGAACTTTACTTCTCCAAGTAAACGAAAGGGCTCAGGGTCACTAGGTTTCATCTGATAACCACATTGTTAATTCACACATAATCAGATGTACGTAAATCAAGCGGAGTTTATGATTCATCGTGAACATAATTTATCAAGAGCAACCTTAGTCAAATCCTCAAGCATAGATACTGCCCGCGAATATTCTCCCAATTCTGTTAAAGTTACAGCTGCTCCCTGAGAATCCACTTGAATAAAAATGCATGTAGATTCACATACATGAAACCATACACCTATATCTGTATCTATCTATAAACACACAAAGATATAGAGTATAGACAGGTGTATCTACTTATCTATATGTATGTATATACGAAGAGAGAAAACAAAACAATCATAGCTCCTACGTAAAAAATATATAAAAAGTTAAATATATGAACTCCAACTCCGGAGACGGTTCTATTAAATATAGAAAAGAAAGGATGTAGAACATAAAAGCATTCAACAGGGAATCAACACAAGTGATTTTATGTAATAGTGCATATAAAGCACAAGCATCTATATATGATGTTGATAAAAGGATTTAGTTGACTCTTCCTGGCGCATTATTTAATTAAATAGTCTATAACAAGTCTCACTGTTTCCTAATAGAACTTGCTTTTCATCTTTTAACTGAGTTACTTGCTACCCTTGTATAATGTTAATTTAGTAGAATTTTCTTTCTTTCATATACTTATGCTCAGAACCAATTTAAGCTAGACTCTCCGGGTCTGTTCCTTGACCCTCAAAATGAGCAAAAGAAAAGCTAACTTGAGTTATGCGCCTATGCCCACATGCTGCTCTATGCAAGTGATATGGTTATGAGATTGAGAAATTTAGTAACCATAAAAGGGGCAGTACAGGTGGTATTCATAAAGAAAACAATTTTGATATAAATTAATGGTAACAATTCTGGAATTGGTAGAAATATACTATAAGAATAAAACTACAGTACTATCAAGCTAACTACACTTCGACTCACCTCACGGGCAACAACATCATCTGGAGAGACGTTGAGTGTCACCTCATATTGTTGTAGTCTTGTCTGCAACAAATGAAAAATTACATTCTCAGAACAAAGGATATCTTATTGTAGGAAGCAGCGTATGTTTGTATACTAAGCTATAAGCCTATAATTCGATTTTAAATGAAGGATAACAACTAACAAGATTGTGCTTATTACAGAACTGTTTTTCCAACAATAACCTTCATCAGGAGTCGATATATAGAAATCAAATTCTCTCTCTACCAACCCGAATTTGAAAACCCGTATGTCCAACTATATTTCAATTTATAGAATATTTTTATAACAAAAACTTCAGTTATTTAATATTTAGGGACCCGGGATGCATATTGATGTACATTGTGTATATCACATTGATCTTTGCTGATATCCACATAGATTAGTTGATGGTCTACAGAAGTTACTATCAAGAAGGATTATGATAAAATAAATAAAACGTATGAGGTTACTAATTATGAACTTACCTGAAGTTTTTCTTTCTCTTCTGGTGACAATATATTCTTTTCTACAACGGCATCTTTATTTGAATTTACACTAGAAATCAAAATTGCATAAACAGATCAGTTATGAATTATGTATTACATGTAACTAAAGATATATAAAAGCCAATGGAAATTGGGTATATGGAAAATCATTATACTTAGCCAGCAATATTTAACATACCATACCTTCCATAAGGGAGAAAATCTCCAAGAGCAAATACCAACCCGAAAACAACCACCGCAACTCCTACTCCAATCTATGTCATTTGATGTTAGAATCTCAACCAATAAATATGTTAAATGGAACAAACACCCTTCACAATATAAAAAAATTTAACTATTCTAGAAGTCGCCACCTTAGTACCAAGTCCTATTTTGCTAGGCTCTGACTCAACTGGAGCATCATAGTCAATTGTTCCATATATATTCTTCTCTTCAGCTTTTTTCTGGTCCAATGCTGACCTAAGGTGAAACAATGATGACATGAGGGAACAACACATTAGCAAAGGATGATGAGTCATTGAAGAGGAAACAAGGCAAGAACTTAGATTAGGAGAGAATTCTTGTATTGGTAAGTTCTAAGTTCAGCGATGAGTTTTACACAACAAGCGAAGTGAAACAAATTTCTAGTGCTTACACAAACATATTTCCATGAAGGAAAATTATAGCATTTAAAGGTTAAAATACCAATATTCTAACTCATAATCATTCAATGTGTTGATGTAGACTGTTATCTTTGCAGGTGCATTATGTGTGATGCATACACATCAATCTTTATTTTTCTTTAAAAACAATGGAGAAGATAATGAGTAATTAAATTTAAATCGTTTGCTCGTTGCATAATACAAGAACAGGTTGTGCAACTTCTAACTGAACATTACGAAGTAATAAAGGTATAATGAAACCAAATGATTCTGTCAAAAACATGCTAAAGAAGAGAATTTTGTAAAAAACGAAGTAACCGGGTTTTGTAGTAGAAAGTGACACCTTCTGACTGCCTGAAGCCTTTCCTCAAACTGAAGATCGGAGGCAAAACTTTTGGATGTTCCATCCATTCTAGAATTTGTTACAGGTGCTTCTGAAAGAATATTTAAGAATAGGCAATTATGCAACAAAAGTAGAAAGATATTTCTAAATGAATAAAATTAACATACTGCAACCATCCAAAGAATAATCTTATTGAATAAAGATCAAGTCATCTATAAAACATTAAACCGCAGTTGTATAACAAGGAACAAAGGCAGCATTTCGTGTACATTTTAAATGGGGAAAATTGTCCGACAAAATTAAAAAATCCTAAATTTAATGATGTGAGCTATGTTCCGTTATCAATTTTCAAAACTTCAGGGAAATTTTATCAAATTGAACTATGTTTGGGTCTCTAAATTTGTTAAAATTTGAACTCTTACTCCTATTATTGATGAAAATCAAACTTTAGCTCTGAATTTGTTAAAAACTGAACTTTCCCTCCTTTTGATGAGAATTGAGAGGAAAAAATGATCATCCTCCAAATTGTCAAAATTTGGATCTTTCTTTACCTTTCTTCATCAATTTTCACTTTAAATGACATAACATTAAACATACATGTTATACAATGAAGTCACTTACGATTCGGCACAGAACCAGGTTGCTGGAATACTGGTTTCCTGCAATGTTTAATAATCAATCATATACCCTAGTCGCAGTTAAATATTGATAACAATAATAATATTAGATGCTGAAAGAATTATACTACCTCTGGCGCGATGCTGCATCCTTGCCCTTATTCTTACCGTCCCGTGCTGTTGAGACCTTGCTAGCCTGAACAAGATATAGACAGGTTTCAAGTAATCAAAACCCTCAATGAATCAAAAGGAATTGTATAAAAATTAATAGAATCAGACTGCAATCCACGTTCAATAAGTTAAACCTTGTTACCGGCCGGGGTTGCGGTGGTGGGGAGGGGAGATGGCTCTTCTCTTTGCTGAGGCCCAAAACCTCGGCCGGAATTTGAATCGGAGCTGCTGCTGCTTCTTATGGTAAACAATGGTGATCGACGAATGCCACCACCAAAGCCAGCGGTGGCGCAGCGATTAGAAGAACGGTATGAAGCATGCGAAGTGGAGGTTTGCCGGTGGTGGTGCTGATGATGCACCAGTCTGCTACCACCGGCGTATGCATTTGTGAAGATCATGTTGTAGTAGCATGTAACAAGCGATAACATTACCCCAACTTTATATAGTTGTCAAATTAAGTTTCCTTAATTAGGCAACTATTGAACTAATTTTTCCCTTAAGCTTCCTTAAAAACTATTATTTGGATAAAAAATAATATATACTCTCCCACTACTTTTTCTTATATCATCCTTCTATTAATCACAAGATAGTATGGAAAATTCACTAATTCTATTTCCTTACGTCGTTAATTTTGACACATATATTTGATCTTGTGGTTAAAAATAAGTAAAATGAAATAATAGAAAGATATATCTCTTCACACCATCGTATTATACGCTAAATTTATACTGTATCGTCTCAATCCTCATTAGATCAACTTTTTCAAAATAACAATTATGTTATTAGCTAAACAAAAGGAGAATCATCTTTTAGTCAGCATGAGAAAAGTCGGAAAACTAACTCCAATTGTTTTATATTGGCAGTCATTGTGATCGCTATCATTATCACGGTATAAAATAGAACATGTTCATTTCATTTCTATTTTTTGAGGTGTTTTTAAAATTAACATTTTCTTTCATCGTTATACTTTGTGACATATTTTAGTATTTATTATTGCCCATCATTCTCTTAATACGTCAAAGGCAAGTGGACCATTACCGGAAAAGTGGGGAAAAAGCAACTAAAGATCGAACTATCATTAGCGTTTGAATGGGCATAATCTGGTCAGTTAACTGACCAAGCCATGTAAACCTGTCATTTTTATATCATTTGTACATCTTCATAGCAACGTACCATGATATAAGATCCTTAAGGGCATCCGTATGACCCTTTTTTTCTTTTTCTTACCTAAATGTCACATTAACATCATATCACTTTTTCGTCCACTTTTCTTTCTTACCAAAATATCTAGTATAGTTTAACCCAAACTAATACAACATTTTCCCCACTTTTTTTTATTATAATGTATATATATATATATATATATATATATAGGAAAAAGTTCATGCGAGAACCATTTTTAGTGCGAGAACCGCGAGAACCAATCTGAGCCGTCAAATTCCCCTCCTTCAATGTCATTGCCCACCCATGACTTCCTCACATGCACTCTGCCACACTCTGTCCCTCCACGCTCACCATCCATGAAACTTCTCATATCCAAGGAACGACCGAGATTGGTTCTCGCGGTTCTCGTATGAACCTTCCCCTATAAATATATATATGTGTGTGTGTGTGTAAGAGAGAGAAATAAGGACGTGAGAGGAGAGACACAAAAGAGAGTGGGGAGGTAGATTGGGTGTGGGGAACCGAATTTCCAAGCCTGCAGGTCCAATAGGGGGGGTACCGGTGTTTGGTGATGAAGCCGAGGGACCCAATGGCAAGCCAAAACCATCAGGTTAAGCCGTACGGTTGGTCTAAGAGTAACGTTCATGGAGGTTTTCATGTTATGCTTTGGATTCTTGTGCCAAAGGGAGAACCATGAAGTTGTGACCATTTTTTGGCTCAAATACTGAAAACTTCACCAGCATATCAGTTCCATAATGGACATATATATGAATTCTGGAAGTAACAAACATTCAATCATGTTGATTTACATAAACCGTTTGCGTTCAGATATGTATTAGATAAATAAAACCCTCAAAGACTGACAAAATGATTAATGAAGGATTCTAGCAATCATAATATGATCAGGGTTCTAGCAATCATAAATATGAAGCCAGGGTTATAGAAATCCTTAGAAGACACGGTGATTTAAAATATGGTGTTTTAAAAGATAAAAACTGATAAAAAGTTGCTAACTACTCTTTGATTTCTAGGATTGGATCTAACCTTTTGTTGTTGCTCCAATTAGAATGTCCCAACCCATTGAAGCTGTTGTTGCTCTTCGCTTTTTAGGATTTTGTTGATAGTGCTCGATGATGTAAAGGTTTGATTGCTTATGAACGCTCATAGAATATTACCCATGATGCTTTGATTACTCTTCCTGGATGTTGCAAATTATGATGATGATTTACCATGGAAAGGATGTTCAATTCATTTGAGCAATTTACTATGATGTTAGAAGCAAAGTTATCGTTAGTGTATTTTTGCACATCGTTTTATCGGGTTATTCATGATTTCGATTTCAGAGTTAAAAGAATGTTTATGATAGTAAAAGTTAACCACTATATACATTTTAAGTTTCTATCCACCACACGAGTTTCACATGAATTAAAATCCTAGAATCTCCAAATCCTTCATTTTAAAATACGGAGAATTTGAAATAAAGGAAATACCTGAACAAAACGCTAAATGTTTTTGAATTATGCGAAGATATGATGAGTGATGTCCCAATATTAGTATTATAAGTTGTAACTTCCTTGAATTCACACACAGTGTGGTGTGTTTGTTTTACATGTATGCATATAAAATAAAAGGTATTTGATTAGAAGAATATGCAATATAGTTTGTACTTAATTCATAGTCCTAAAGGACTAAATTTAGTCTTTGGATCAGCCCCATGTCCAGATTGAATTTTAAAACTGTGGACGGAGTGGCATTTACGTAAAAAACATGTGATGCTTTTACAATCACATATGCTTGTATACTGAATCACCTATGATTAAATATTAAAATTTTAGGACTATGATTTTTAAATGGAATTTATTAAACACAACTCTAATTTACATTAATACTTGATAAACAATTATATTGCAAGTCGTATCAAAGTAACTCTACACAACTCATTACTTGACTCCTAAATTATTTAAATAATCATATGTAAGATTGCTTTAAACACTATAAAAATATCAACTTCAACATGCCATCCAGACATCATAATCTAAGCAATGAAAATCTCCCTTTACTTTCTGTTCAAATTATACATGTAACATAGATCACAACAAAACTAAAAAAACAAAGAAGAAAATGAGAAACATGTGTATAATATGAGGCCGGCCGCATGGATTTAGTTAATACAAAACGGAGGTGGTGTGCCTGCTCGTATTCGAATGCTTTCAACATGGACAAAACTAGATACAAGTTAACATGAACAATAAATAAAATTAAAATACATCACAACCACCACCCCGAGATGCTGCAACTCTCTTCTCAGCCACAGCCAGGCAGTGAGTGTATTATGTTTAAATGAACCATTTCTCAATTGCCAGGAAACACAAACCTTTTGTGGCGATTTATCATCCGATCCTTTGGGGACGATGTCTTTACAATACCCGCTTGCCGCATAAGCTCTGTCAACAGATTTAGAGTAATCAGAATCCCCAAAAATTGCTATGATATACTAAATTTCTACCAAAATAATGTATAACGTGCGCATGTTTTTGTATTACATATTTTTCTGCACGTCAACAAAGATATGAAGAGGAGAGTTGTGTTCAATAAAGTCCATACAAAAAACATAGTCTGGAAATTTTAATATTCAATCACATGTGATTCAGTATACAATCACATCTGATTGTAAAATCATCACATTTTAATTACGAAAATGTCACTCCGCCCAAATTTTTAAAATTCAATCTGGACCATTGATGGGGTTGATCCAAAGGCTAAAATTAGTCCCTTAGGACTGTGCATTAGGAACTATGACTATCTCAAAGAATGGAAGAAAAAAACTTGCCTCGCTTTCTTTCTAGCTCTTCGGCTAGTTCTTCTTTCCATCTTCTTTCCCTCTCTGAGAAACTTGCACTATAAATAGAATATTTTAAGCCACAAATAAGAAGCTGATTTTGAACAAATGTTGTGTAACTCAGCACTAGATTACTCTCACAAACCTTTGACAAGTGGCCTCCTCTTTATGTGAAACAAAAATGTTGTCTTTAAATTGAGAATGTTGAGGTGACTGACATTCGTGTGGAGTTTGATCATTTGCACCACCAATATTTGATAATCGCCCGGATTTATTATTACCAGGGCTATTGACATAAGAAAAGTCAACAGCTGAAGATAGCCTCTTACTTAGCAGCCTTTTAGGTGATTTGCTTTTAGGAGGTAAGTTCTTCATGTTGCTTGATAAATTTTCTTTGTTTTCCTTCCCAATGGGAGAAATGGCTGCATTTAAGGAATTGTAAAATTCTTCATATAGAGGCGTTTGCATCTTCTTTAGATCTAAAGCCTGTATCACAAGTCACAACCCATAGGCACATAATTAATTAGACAACACATGATTCAAAGGTGGCAAGACGGACAGGAGTCATCACAGGACCGGTTGATAAAAAACCGTTCAGGTTGATTGAGCTTACACTTTTTAAATTTTTTATAACTAATTAATGCATTAATCGTGATTTGGAAATCAATATCATCACATTAATAATCTTAAGACTTTGAATAAATCGACTTATTAGGTTGTATGCATTAAAAAATAAAATCTTGGTGACTTCCAATCCGTTTGACCCGTTCCCCTTTTAGCTAAAATGTTTGGTTTGACCCATTTGAAATTGAAATTTCCACCTAAAGTCTCTTCTATTGTTCATTGATGGAAACGGAAGCAAGAATCAGGAACAAGCTGTACCTTTTCATCCAAGAATGCTCTTATCTTTATTTCTGTAACTTCTTCCTCCTCCTCAATTCCTGAAGCCCCACTAGGGAACGTGAAACCATTATCCCCGTTGCCTAATTGTCCAGGGGTCTCTGATGTCATTTCAGAAACTTGATCTGAAAACAACTTCGCCGTATTCTTGCCCAGTTCTGGACTTCCATCAAACTGACAGGGCCAGTCATCATCTGGTTCCATCATGGGATTAAAACTCTGTTGCGAGATAGTAATAAACCAGTTAGCATTGAGATGAAACCAACGCTATAATAATATGGTATGTAGATGCCATTCATGCTTTTGTTTACCTTATTCACATCATTAGGAAGTAAATCAGAATCAAGTTTCACAGACGAGACAGCCATGAGATCGTCATCATGATCAATCTGACACATGTCATCATCATATCTGCTTGAACCCCACATGGGTCCTTCAGAAGATTTCTCAGGGTATATAGTTGAGCACCTTACACTGTTCATACAGTGAGGATCCACTGTACCACCACTTGTTTTAATCTCCGGGCTAATGCTGCATTAGCACAATCACCTTTTCATTCATTATTGCAAAACTTAATTTAACTGATAAAACAAGATAGAAAAGAAAATTCTTACTGATTCCTAAGTTCTGATGTTGGTGTTTGATTGCTAGGGGTACCCTGATATCACGAAATTGTTATGATTTGTATAAGAATGGTTAAAGTATCTTTGATTTTAAGATAATCAAGGAGGTTTATTTATCCAAGAATACTGACCATAGTTGATGTGCGGAGGACAGGATGGGTCTCCTTATACTCCCCGTTAACAAAAGGATGCTGCAAAGAACAAGCGAACACCATGAAACCAAACTTTACTTTACTAAGCAATTAAGTTCAAAAGGGAAGGATAAATGCTGCCTCTAAAATATAGTTTTCTTAACATTTTTGTCATTTTCATATTTATCATTTAACTGGAATAAGTCGGCTAATAACTGTTGCTTACATAGTAGAAAACTATACATTTCAATTTAGTGAATTAACAAAGAATCACCTGTAGCAACACTGATGCATTGGCCCTGAGATTTGGTTCCCTGATTGATCATTTTGAGGGTAAGAAATAAAATAAAAACTTAAATACACAGAGAATTTGACGAACTTTATACAAACAGGATACACTTGTAGGTCACATAAAAAACAAAAAAGAGAAGTTCTTGCATAAGAATGAACAAACTAACTGACACGTGTAAAAGAAGAGTAACAAATATAGGGACTAAAAAAATGTAAAGAAAAAGAAGCCATACTCTTGAAGGCATTTTAACAGAAAATCCTTTGCATCAGCAGAAAGATGGTCAGGTATAGGTGGATGCGCTTTTGTCGTCCCTATATGGAAGAGAGCAGCAACCTGAAGGAGAAAAACCTTCATTTAGTATATACATTACTTCTAGGGGAAAGTTATCACAACCGATTAGAAATCATTAGTAAAGCATCAGTAGTCACATATCAGGGTAAGAAACGATCAAAACGCATAGATAGATACATGTAAATACCTCCTGGTACTGTTGGCTCCATGGAGCCTTTCCAGTTGCCATTTCAATAACAGTGCATCCGACACTCCAAATATCAGCAGAGCTACAGAAAAAAGAGAAGAAAAGAAAACCAACAATATAACAATCTTATTGTTTTTTTTAAGAACAAAAGAAACAACAGAATCAGTTAAAATGACAGTGTTGAGAATCCTTCGGGAAAACTGTAGGGGTGCATGAGCTAAGATACCATTTATGTAAAGCAACTGATAGACTAAACAACTCCCATATGACATTTAAACAGAAAATCATCAAATTGACTAGTAGGAGTACCAGAAATCCAACTTTAATGACTTAAGTATTCAGATTTTACTAAGAAGATAACACAGAGAGAGAAAAAATGATAAACTATTAGCATGACTTGATTATTTCACTTACAAGCTATGGCCCGTCTGCAGTATAACTTCAGGAGCCATCCAATAAGGGGTACCCTTCATAGACTTGGCACCAGTCATTGTCGCCTACAGAAAAATATGTGAGGACAGAGTTACCGAGATCATTATTCAAACAGGACAAACCCCATGATATAGAGCATAGATATATGATATTAAATATATAGCATGTATACCAGCTCTACAACTTTCTTGGATGCCCCAAAATCAGCAAGTTTGATCTGTCCTTTATTGTCAACAAGAATATTTGCCCCCTGAAAGAGTATTCATCACATAAATATATACATGAGTACATGACTAACTTCATATATTACAAATTATAAAACACGCATTCAAATGCTGAGTTTATTTCCACACAGATACATATAATATATAGAGAAAACGTTAGGCTTGAACAGACTATGTAGAGAAGAATATACCTTAATATCCCTGTGCATGATACCATTTTTGTGGAGATACTCCAGCCCCAGTAATATCTGCTTCGTGTACATTCTTATAACCTGCCCCCATGTAAAAACTAAAGATAAGTTTCGAGTTCCAAACATTAGAAATTTGAAAGAAAACTTCTAGAGTTTCTAGAGCAGTTGTCTGGTACATATTCAGGGTCTTGGTAGAAACAGATTAGAACATGATTATGCACATCAGTAAAGCTTTATAGGGATAAACAGTCTTTAGTCCCATGAGAATTTCAAGAACCGAATTTCTGACATCACAAAAATTTTCTAACCTTAAGAAAATTTGCTTAAAGAAAGGTGACAATCACGATAAATCATGATATAAGTAACTTACAGATTCGGGGAAGGAACCAAATTTTCCAAGGAGTGACGAGATGGATCCGCCTGGAACAAATTCCAGAAATATATTTAATGACTCCTCCTCTCTAGCAGTTCCTAGATACCTCTGCAACCAAATAGAAAAAGATAGATAAGCCTATGATAGCAATTTCCATTCACCAAAAGCAAGATGAAATTTATTAAAAAGAAATAATAGACACTTACAACAATGTTTGGGTGTGTTAGATTCTGCAATAGCTTCACCTCTTCTTCAAGCTCCCGGATGTGAGCCTATCATGTGAAAACTCCATTTAATAACTTTATCTCCATAGGTTATAATAAAATTCAGAACCTCAGCATATAACCATTTTTGTACAATACAAGACTAAACCACATTTAACTAGGTAAAAATCTCCCATGCAAGAGCGAGAACTACCATGGTACCGAATAAATGTTTCTAATGGTCATGAATTTTAGTACAACCTGAATAGACTAAATAAAAAATTACTAGGTAGATGGATGGAAAATGCCAGCTTATCTTGCTTGCTTTATATACTAAACTCAGTTCAGTTTATATATTAAAGATAAAAAAATTCGCATCTTCTATTATCTATAGCACAAAATGAAATCTTCAGAAACAAAGCATACTTGCTTAAGTTTGTATAAACAATTTTATCTTCTGTATTACAAAACAAATCTAATAATATTCACCATTCACGGGCTTATGATAAAATTATTAGATTCCCACATTTCCACTCTAACTGTAATTATCTATAGACCTGAATGAGAAATGTGAGCATTATATTTAACTTCTTGTGTGACTTCCTTCAGCAGATAATGCAGAAGTAAAGGTGCTTTGTAAATCCAATAGACGATCAAATAAAGAGAGAGGCATTTAGATGGATTGAGTCGCATTTAATTTAAGTTTTGGACAATACTAGGCATTTCATTTTATTTTAACTGCTTTGTAGGGGGCTGGGGAGAAAAATAGGGAACCACTGTCCTTTTAAACACTATAAACAAAGGAGTAGCCCAAAATATCAACACAGCCCCTCAAACAAAAAACAAAAACAAAAAGAAAAAAGAAAACACATTATGGAAGCTTGAAGTTATGTACGCAAAGAACACATTATGGAAGCTTAAAGTTATGTGTGCTTTTAAATGATTTAAACAAACATACATTGGCATTTCTGGTTACAAAACGAACTCTTAAATGTGTTCAATGATGAAAGTTGAGAAGTATATTTTAAGCACATGCCACATAAGTACAAGTGCGTTTGTTACTGTAAAATACCAGTGTGATGCAAAAATGTCTATGTGGAAACATGAGATGTTATGCTTTTGAAATTCATATCCTACAAAGCATAAGTGCATCTATAGTATATTTCCTGCTGCAAAAATGTGTTTTATACCGAGACTAGAAGATGTTATGCTATAGGGAAATTTAGCAGACAACTAGAGTGCATCAGATGATGCTATAATGTAATACTCATGTTGGAAAAATAAGTTTATTTGTGTACGAGCTTCCTTTTTATCTTGTGAAATACTACTTGGGATTAGCTGCATCGTGTATTCGATCAAAGACGCATTAGCTAATTGATCGGATTGTGACCCACTTAGCTTGATGATTTGTCATGTAAAACAATTGGTTGATCTTGGAAATAGGACACACCTGCGTTTTGTCCTTTGAAGCACTATTGACAACAACAGAAACCTGCAACGAACACCATTAAGATCAACGTCAATACTAAATCTGCAATATTAAATACTACCACGAGTAGCAAGTATGAAATGCCAATTAGGCAATTACGACTTAAAAAACCTGCTTAACAGCAAGTAGCTCCCCCGAATCTAGATCCATTCCCATATAAACCCTACCAAACGCTCCACAGCCGATTAGTTCTCCTTTCCGCCATCGGATCTGGGATCCAGCCTCTTCTTTTTTCATCTTCCCCACAGCTCTCGGAGGAGGTAGTGCTTGAATGGACGACTTAGAGAAAAGTCCGATTTTTGATTTGCGAATGCTTGAACCGATCTTTTCGACAAAGCCACCGAATGAACCACCGATACCATCTTCATTTCCACCACCGCCGCCGGCTGAGGGTTTGAACACTAGGGATCGACGAACAGAGCCGATAAAGTCTTGCATCATTTGGTATGAAGTGAGGAAATTGCGATTATCGATTGACGAATTCGAACATGAATTTGTGCTACAGCTTCTCTTTGGAATTTTTGGTACTGATACGATTGAGCAGAGATAGAGGGAGGGAACCGTTGAAGAAATTGGTTTTCAAAAATGTGAAAAATAAACAAATGGAAAATTGGTAGTTTACGTTGGATGCTTTTCGCTTATATGAAGCATATTCCTTTAAAGCACTTAAAAAGTCTCATTTTTTTCTTAAGGTGGTGTTTCTTGTAATAATTAAAGAGTGCAAGTTTTTTTTAGGGTTTTTAACAGGTAATTATTTGCGCGTAATAAAAAGTAGCCATGTATAATTAATATAATATTTTTTTCTCTTAAGAAGTTGTAAGTTACTATTCTTATCATATGTTTAAGAATACTAGCATTGTATCCGCGTAATGCTGCGGCGGTATATAGTTTTTATTTTTATAACATCCCGTTTTCAAGAATGTAATGATATGTTATTCGTGCGATTCAATTTCACGGAATAAGACATTAAAATAAGAAAAAAAATTATATTTATGAAATAAAGATATAATAAGATTTTAAAAATTATGTTGATGTAGGTAGATAAATGTGTTTGTGTGAGAGAATATATTTTAAATTAATACAAAGTTAAAGTAAATTAAGAGAGATAATGAAATGTTTAAGAATTAAGTAGATGAGATTAATTTAGATGAAATGAATGGTCAAGATTTTATTTTGATTGAATTTTAAGAATTCTTAAAATTAAAGTGGAGAGAGAGTGTTAAATGATTTATATAGTGAGTTAATTACACGGTTAGTCCCTTAGATTTGGCCTATATCACACTTTTAGTCATTTACGAGAATTTTTTGCATTTTTAGTCCTTTATTTTTAAAACTTGAACATGGATAGACCTTTATGCAAGCAGACGTTATAATCAACCGTTTAGTCAGGGTAAAACGGTCTTTTCCTTTGTTTTTCCATTAATGTTTTTTAATTTTAACTGATTTTAGAATTAATTACAAATTAATATATTTCTCTCTCACACACCACAAACACAAGACACACTCTCTCCCTTGGTCACCGAACAGCACATCCTCCACCATCCGCCGCCGCCGCCGCCGCCGCCTTCCACCACCACCACCTACCAACACCGTAACCACCTCATAGCTACACCGTCGTCGCTGTAAACGCTAGATCTACACCGCCACTGTAAACCCTAGATCTACACCGCCACAACCTCGTCGCTCCACCGTCGTCGTTCAAACCCCGTCGCCACCACCACCACCACTGATGTCAAACCCTAAAACGAATCCCTCGAAGCCACCGCGGCTTCACAAACATAAATCCTTGTCGACGGATTTTAATCGAGAAAAGGCATGGCTGAGAAGGCGGGTTTTTCAAACGAATCGAGGTAGGTGTTCTTGAGTTGTGTTCTTAGATTAGGGTTTTCGAGTTGTGTTCTTCCAGATCCAGATCCAAAGGTTTTTTATCTTTCTGTTCTTGAGTCGTAGATTAGAGTTTTCCAAATCCACAAGTTCCAAATTTTATGTTTGTTGGTGTTTGAAGATTAAACTTTCTCTTCCTCTCTTTCAAATCTGTTTTGTTGGCTAAAGAACATAAATATGTGTGGTGGTCAACGGCGGAGGACGGTGGTCAACAGCGGAGCATCTTCATATCCTCAAGAACATCAACATATAACTTTATAAACATGAATTGTTATCAAAAATTAAAAAATGTAAAAATGTTATAAAATATATTAAAAAATGACTGTTATTAAAAAAACATGACATGGCATTGTAAGAGACTGACACGTGTATTGTCGACCAAATTATATATTAATGAAAACACAAGTGAAAAGACTGTTTTACCCCTGTACAAACGTTTGCTTTTAACATTTGTTTGCCCAAAGGATGACCCGTGTTCAAGTTTTGAAAATAAAGGACTAAAAATGCATACAATTCTTGTAAAGGACTAAAAGTGTGATAATGGGTCAAACCTAAAAAAGCAACCGTGTGATTAACTCTTATATAGTAGTATAGATTGTTATCCAAATTCAAATATTTTATTGTGTAAGAGTTGTGTGTAAATCATCTTCTCGTTTAATAATATGTAAAAAAAGTTTTATGCTTGAATAGCAGTTTAAGCATCAATGTTAAACCATCGTCTAAGCTCCTTTTTAAAAGGGTGAATATAAATGTTTTAAATTGATAGTTATTTCTCATTAGGTGAGTTGTAAAATATTTGATTTGCTACCGATAAATTATTTGTAAGCCTTTTGTTTCAAATGTTTGAATCGTTTAAAATCTTGCTAGACTAATTCAGTAAGTAACAAGTGCTTTTGTTGTTTAGAAAAAATAACATATTTTTATAGTTTTTTGTTTGTTAATATATATATGTTTAAAACTTATGATAGCTAAAATATAATAATAACTTGAAATGTATAAGAGATATATCATCATACAAACATTGTATGTTATGGTACAAATAAATGCCAACTAATATACTTATTGTTTCACTTCTTCCCTTTTGTCTAGTTTAAAATGAAGAAAAACATCATGCTATACCATTTTGTATTCTTCACTTCTTATTGTTGTGTACAGCCATACTATTTTGCTATTTTATATGTACTACTAAGCTATATCATTTTTGTATTTCCTTATGGTTGCATGTTCAAACAAACAACTAATTTTGGATGCAAGGCTTATTGTTCGACCAACAATGATCTTGGTTATTTATTTAACATTAGAATAAATGTTTATCTTAGTTATGTAACCGTAATAAGTATTCAATTTGGATCGGCAGGAGAAGTCGGGCATGTGCGGGCACCATAATTGCACACACCCAATTTTTTATAGGGTCTCCAAATAAAGCTAACTCTTTCATATATGATGATTAAGATTGATTTAAATATGTGAAAAATAAATATTAAATCCATAAAAATGTTTAATGTAATATTTTTAATAAATATGTGAAAATGCATATAATAGTCATTTTGCTTTGATAAGATAAGCTATCTAATTAGCTATAAACTAAGTCCAAACACTACATAAACTAATAGTTCTGAGCTACACATCATATTGGTTAACTTAGTTATTATTCACGTCTAACATCATTTAGTAGGGGTGTTAAAAAAAACCGCAAAACCGACCTGCCCCGAATGAACCGAAACCGAAAAAACCGATACCCGAAAAGCCCGAAAATTAGGGTACCCGTTAAACACGGGGCGGGTTTGGTTTTTATAATTTGATATCCTCGGGTACCCGCCCCGCCCCGCATGCTTTTAGATTATATATATAGAAAATGGATCAATATAGAACCATTATTTAAACATAGAACCATAGAACCAATCTGGACCATTGAATCATCAAAATCAATGGTTGAGATTAAGGATGACATAATTGTAATTACCTCCCAACAAATCTACATTTTTAATTAAAAAATACTCCCAAAACTTTAAATTGTCATAACTTTTTAAGTTTTGTGAATTTTAAAAAAAAAAATTATACCAATATTTTAGTTTTTTAATCATCTTTCAATCAAGACCACTCTTGCCATATTTTTCAAAAAAATTTATGAAAATGCAAATTTTGTTTTGCATTTTGGGTTGCATTTTCAGTTAGTTCTTGTTTGCATTTTCAGTATTGGTTTCAAAATTTGCATTTTTGGAAGCATATGCATAACTTGCATCTTCGATTTTTGCATTTTCGGTTTTTGCATTTTTGCATTTTCAAATGAAACCCAGGTAAAAATGCAAATTTTGAAAAATTTACATTTTCAAAAAAAAATAAAGTTTCAGAAATATATCAAGTCTGGTCTTGTTTGAAAGAGGACGAAGAACTGAATCTAACGATATACTTTTTTTGTTAAAATTCTTAAAAACGAATGAATTAT
The DNA here is from genome assembly GCA_947179395.2 of Pulicaria dysenterica. Lineage (NCBI taxonomy): Eukaryota > Viridiplantae > Streptophyta > Magnoliopsida > Asterales > Asteraceae > Pulicaria > Pulicaria dysenterica. The sequence continues at coordinate 63,526,824 of OX359294.1, read as the reverse complement.
GATCATTTAAAGATTGAGGGGTTTTTTTTTAAAGTTTGTTGGAAGGGAGGGGATGTCACGTGTCATCACCTAAAGTGGTTCTTTAGGTTCTATGTTTAAGTAAGGTTCTATGTGTAACCTTACCCTATATATATATATATATATATATATATATATATATACTAATATGAAATAACAAGCTAATAGAAAACCGAAATTCCTCAAAATTATCTAACTTACTTCTTGGCCCCCACCGTCTCTCCCAGTTCCTTTTTTTTTTTTTGAGTTTCCAAATCGAGACTTTGCAAGCTAGCAACAATCGAGAGTTCAACATGAAGACACTAAATCGATCAACAGTGTCAACTTCAATCCTATCGGATATTTTCTCTACAAGGCTCTCATAAAAAAAGTGATTTATTCATTATTATTGAAGTGTTTATACCATTGTTTATTGTTTTATTATAAATCTAAACATGTTGATGAAAGAAAAAAACTTAAAACAACATAAATTTAGGGTACCCGTGACCCGAATTGTGGATACCCGCCTCCCATAGGGTACCCGCACAACGGGTACCCGCTGTTTGCGGGGCGGTTACGGTTCTTAAAATTAACTAAGGCGGTTTACGAAAAATCTACTACCCGCTCTGCCACGCCCCGTGAACACCCCTATCATTTAGTTTGTAGAGAGATCATCCGTATATTTTATGATTATAAGACATGGCCTTCAAAATTTAAAGAGGCGGTTTTGAGGACCGATTTGTTGATTGCAGAGCTAAGTTTGTAAGTTTAAATTGGTTGAAAGGTTAATTGACAACATGGTTTACTTTATTAGGGTTAGATAGTTTGATGATAGCTTTAATAATGAAGGGCCGACTCCGCAATTAGCAGAGCTATGCATGATGGTTATATATTAAACCTTAATCGCTAATTGACTAGTGACTAAAAATACCAATTTACTTTATTTTTATTTGTATCTTTAAATATTACATATTTTGGGTCAGATGTGGGCACGGATGCTACGTGTTTCTCCTATTCACTAAATTTGCGGGGTAATGTCCTTAAACCCCTTATCTATCCCCATAAGTCAATGTTTACCCAAAAACTCAAAGGGCGTTTAGTTCCTAGAATATTTTCCCAATGGAATTTGAATATGTGAATAAATTGAAATTTGAATCTAAGTTATTGTTTATTGTGTTTGGTTGTATAATTGAAACTGAAATTTGGATAACCATCTGGAGGTGTTTTTTAGTGTGGTCTTTCGAGTTTCAGATTATTTAGGTTGGTTTAATTGGCTTTGTGATAGTAAAGAAGGTTCGGGTTATTCGAATATTTGGTCGAACCCAACTGGATATTTTACCTACATTTCACATGAACCAGATAATTATAACTATAAATCAGACAACTTGAATTAGGTCGGTCGTCGGTCAGATTATTCGGATTCAGTGTAATCCTACACTATAGAATTGAAATCCAATTATCCCAAGCCTAAAGCCTAGATCGGATAAAGTTTATTTTTTAAAACCCTATTAGTTAGATCAGATTAACCCGATTAAAAATAGATCCGATGAATACAATACTGATGATTAAAGAAAACAGAAATTACACCGTATAAAATGTAACGTATAAAATGTAACCGTATAAAACAGAAATCTAAATTTCATATAACCGGCGTTTTCGTTAAATTCGTGTTTTCCCCCTCGGATAGCGATTACAATTTACAATATCACATTATGTTGAAACTTTTTGTACGATCTTCGTTAATCGGAACTGAGTTGACTTTAATTTTTTACTTCTACCGTTCTCAATCGCAAGTTAGTTAGTTACGTATGCCTCATCGTCACTCCCATACCTTAATTATTTAGTGAAGATAAAATTCATAAGCTACTTGCTTCCATTTTCGAAGATTTCTCCAATCAATTTCCATAAATAGCTGAGCAAAATTGTTCGAGATTAATGGGTGGATTTGATATGGAATCGTTGGTGGATGCAACAGCCGGGGCGATTGGATCTCTCGCTAGCACTACTATTTTGTACCCTTTAGATACCTGCAAAACCAAGTACCAAGCTGAATTACGCACTCCCAATCTCAGAAAATACAGGTTCTTCTTTCACCTTTTTAATCTATCTTCTTCAATTTTAGGTTTTGTTTGTCATGGGTTTTTGATGATTGCTTGCTTAATCGGAACTCAAGTTGGACTTGAAGTTTATGTGAAAGGTTGATAGTTTTGATTTCTTATTAGTCTGAGCAGATTGACTGATTTAAGGACAATATGTGAAGTATGAAATGAGTTTGGTTTTTGTATAATTGAATTTGATCAACTTGATGAACTATAATTGTCACTCCTGTGATTTGTAAGATGTTGATTTACAAGAATTCTAAAGAGTATGTAACCCTAAGAAGAATCTATGTGTACATAATTTGAGAAACACTAGTATTTCAAGTATCATGAATAACAAAGTTTATGTTTCTGAACACACATTTGAAGCATCTAGTAAGGTTTCACTTTATATTAATAGTTATCATACTTTGCTAGTAAGAGTCACAGTAAATATTCCAAACCAATATTCGATCTAGATTCACAAATGTTGCTATACCTGGTTGTCCATTCTGACAAATTACACCAAGCAAGTGTTTGGAAGCATAAAAATTGAGGCTGTGAATAATAATACAAGAAACTTTAGCTAAGAGGTTGCTTGTTTTATTAAGTGCTGAAAATTATGAAGGTAACATCTGAATATGAGGTTTATGATCATAATCTTGACAGTATCTTTCTATAATTTTCTTAATCTTTGTGTGTGTATTTACATTATTTTTATTTTGTTCTTAGAAAGGCAAAGACACAGCCCATAATCTGCACCTTTGTTCACAAAGAGTGAAAGAGATGCAGCTAGACCAAAGGCCTATTGGTCGTATATTTACATTATTGGTATCATGATTAGCATGCAAGATAAAAAGGGAATTGATCATTATAACATTAATTAACGTGTGTCGTTAATGCAAAGTAGTTGGTATTGTATACATATGACGTCCCTCGGCTTTTTATGCTAAAATAATGCTCCTAATATGATGAATTCTGCAATGCAAAACTTGTGTTGATTTATATTTCTTACAGGAACCTTTCTGATGTTCTCTGGGAAGCAATTTCCAAACGTCAGGTTCTTTCTTTGTTTCAAGGGCTAGGGACAAAGAACCTGCAATCGTTTATTTCATCGTTCATATATTTTTATGGATATAGCTTCTTTAGGAAGATGTACATCGAGAGGTCTGGATACAGGTCTATTGGAACCAAAGCTAACCTGCTTATTGCTGCTGTTGCTGGTGCCTGTACTGTTGCAATAACCCAGGTTAATAATAATCGTATTAGCACGTCTAACGATGTACATTATAGCTGGCGAAATAGGTGGGTTTGGTAGGAACACTTTTTTTTTGTAAACTATTAAACCTTCTTTATAAATATATAATAATTATATTGTTGAATATGATTTAAAGAATTTTATACCTTTTTGCATAAAACAACTTATAAAGTTTTACGCATTGAAAATACACTTTGGCTACTTTCGACCCATTTGATTTGATTGATCCATTTTAATCTTAACATTTTTTTATTTTACCCATTTGACTCGTTTGAGATAAAACTTTAATTGATTCGTTTATAAGTAAAGGGGTAGAAATTGCCACCTCTAACAAACATATACATGACTTGAATATACAATCATAGTTATGGATTGTTACTTGAGATGATAATTAAATTTTGGGGTGTTTGTTCAGCCTCTAGATACAGCTGCATCAAGGATGCAAACAAGTGCCTTTGGCAAGTCCAAAGGGCTATGGCAGACCCTTTCAGAGGAAACCTGGGGGGAGGCATTTGATGGACTCGGCATATCAATTCTGCTTACAATAAATCCAGCAATTCAGGTAATTAAGAAACAGTTATAAAGTTGAATACTTGGATATAGATATTCGAGGTTTAAGAAACAGTTAATATTCCTTGACAAAGCGAAAACATATCCTAGTCTTTTGGTCCCGGAGGGTATCAAATGTTCCATTTCAGACTACAAAAGGCGCAAATTGCACTCTTTGATCGAAAATATTCAGGAAACACGATTTACTTTATGAAAGATGGTAATTTAATAAAAACTCAAATTTACAATTTTCTTGCAGTACACTGCATTTGATCAACTGAAACAAAGACTACTGGAGGGACAGGTTGGTAACCCGCAGTCACTATCTGCCCTTACTGCTTTTCTGTTAGGTGCAGCCTCAAAGTGTGCTGCTACCTGCTTGACTTACCCAGCTATCAGGTAATTTCTTCTTTGTGGGCCGGAACATATATTTTGAGCTTCAAGGTCAAACCGTCAAAGTATAGTTTCTAAGCCAAAGTCAACATCAATTATGTGTCCAGCTTGACACAATATTTCACTTATAATCTTAGATATATATTAAAACTTATAATACAAATGACTAAAACATTTGACTAAAAACATGTCTTATCCCTCCAATATTTGACACATGACTCGCACATTATCTCTCACATCTTCTCCACTGATTTTGTACTTGTCTCAATTATATTCTTATGTTGATTTTTGGTTGTCTTTTGGCCTAGTTATCAATTTCCACAAATTAAAAGAAGGGAACATTGTGTATAAGGGCTAAATTTAGTCAAAATTATTTTCCATGTAACCAACTATTTTGGGCTAGAAAAACAATTTAAAAGGCAACTTGGTCAAAGCTAATCGATTTCCATTAGGAAAAAAAAATCAAGATGCGCAAAGCTACCGCCACACCATGATTTTGACCTTGTAATATATAGAATTCTTAAGTGTTAATGGTTTTTCTCATCCCTGAAAAGGTTGGTTGCCTAAACATGAAATTTTATCAAAGCTGGTTACAATTTTGTGAATTTAGCCTCTGAAATATCATTCAAGTGAATTTGAAGTTGACTGTATTCTTTACCCCAAAAGTCAAGTTGTAAATATGTAGAAGTTGAATCACTAAATGTATTAAGGACAGATGTAAGGTAATGATTCAAGCTGCGGAATCAGATGAAGATACAGACGAAGAAGAATCAGAATCAGAAGTGAAATCAAAGAAAACGGTATCGGGGGCACTCTATGCGATATGGAAAAAGGAAGGGTTCCTAGGATTCTTCAAAGGTTTGAGAGCTCAAATCCTAAAAACTGTGCTAAGCTCAGCGTTGCTCTTAATGATCAAGGAAAAGATCACAAAGAGTACATGGGTACTGTTTCTGGGAATAAGAAGGTTCTTGTTTTTAAGCAAAAGCAGGTTAAAAAGCTCTTGAATTTAATGGATTCCTGATTATAACAAGGACCAAATGTGGTCTAATTAGTTAAATTTTTTTATTGCATTAAACTTTGTTATAGACATTATGATTGCTTGACTAGATAAGTTGTTTATGTAAGAACTATTCATTAAATGTCTAAAATATCTATAGTCTATAACAACACAGAAGTAAGAATAAACATCACACGACACCTTTGCATAGCATTAATGTAGATTACTTTTATAATGTATAGATGATTTAACTCGAGTTATACTTCCAACTTTAATATGGTCCGGTTTTGCTATTTTGGCTAGTTCTACCAAACAAAACCGAAAAAGTCGTTTGCTAAAAAAAGACAAAAACCAAATCGGAATGTATAATATAATACGAATACACGTGATTGTATTTTTTGTACAACTTATAATTATTATCGTTATAATTATAAGCAGGTCAAATATTTACTGATAGGAAAATATATTCTTTTAAATTTTAAGAAAGATATATATGAAACTATCTGCAATAGTTTTGATTGAAATTAAAAACTTTTATTTTTAAAAGTTAAAATGAAATTTAATTTTTATTTTAAATTAATGATTAAAATTTAATTTTATCTAAACGAACGGTTAAAATTGTCTAATAAAACTATCTAAACTATATATTTATGGATTTACGCTTTCAAGAAAGATATAGCAACATATTTCTTTAAAAAATTAGGGTTTCTCTCTAAAAATCAGAAATTCGTTTTTTTCTGAATTATTAACTCAAATATTACTTTTTAATCATTTATATTTCTCGAGCCTAATGTCACAAAACGACGCCGAGTAAGAAATAGTCGACCAAAACCCCAAACTACATGCTCGGCGCCCGCAGTAGTAACCTGTGTGTGAATCCTTACTTAGCTGCTACTGCTACCCATCAGGCGCACAGCAGGTGCGGAGTGAGGGTTAGAGCAAGTTCCCGGTTTCAGATGGAAATTGGTGGGTTAGATAGCAGCGGCCGGCAATTTAAGAACGCCGATGAGATGTGGAGAGAAGAAGTCGGCGATTCACAGAAGAAGTTTGATTGGTATCGCAATGGCGTTGGCTACTGGCAAGTAAGTTTGCGCTTCTTTATTCTCTCACAGATTTCCATATGTTTAGAAGAGAAACCCTAGAATTGAAAGGAAAAAGTTGTAATTTTGTGGTGAGAAGGGTGTAGAGGCGTCGACGGATGGTGTGTTGGGCGGATATGGACATGTAAGTGAGCCTGATATCCGTGCCAGTGAAGCTTTTCTCAATACTCTTTTGACTGCTTTTTTTCCTAATGCCGGCAGAAGTCAGCATCTTGTAGCTCTTGGTTAGCTCTCTTTCCCTTGATTTTATTCATTCATTCAACTCTATAATATGTATTAACTGCTATTGTGTCTGTGATATATTTGATCGAGAGATAATGTTTATATATAAAATGTTGACAACGTTTAAAAGTATAAAAAATAATTACTAAATGCAAATATTTTAGAAAAAAACGGTCAGTTTGTTTACTAAATGCAAATATAGCTAACACAATTTCTTTTTATTTCAAAGCTGAGAGAGGTCCCTTCAATCCGCACTAATATTACTATGATTTCGCACTCGAGCTTCATTTATGCTTGATGACTTGATCAATTAGAGCTGATTATGGTTCTAGAACAATTGAAATGAGTTTTAATACTACAGATTTGTCTCTCTATGCAGACATATTTCTTGAATATCCTATAAGGACATTGTCATTCTCACCATTTCTCTTCAAAAGAGCTCAAATTAAAGTAGGGAAACACTTGAAGTTTGAAATTCTCTTATTGCATTGCATGTTCCAGTAACTATAAGCTTCCATTCTAGGAGACATGAATTTCACGTGCTTGATCTCGTAATAGAATCTCCCATTTTTTCATTACTGCTTCGCGCCTCTCAAATTCACTTTAACTTATTTCTCTTCCTGTAAATTTCAAGTTCAACAGCTTCAACTAAAGAGTTTTTTGGTTTTCTGATCCCCCTCTTTTACATAGTTAGTGGAAATGGACTAATTGGATATGGATGTTTGCTATGGCATTGACTACTATCTATACTGTAACTTTTTGTTCCCATATAGCTAAATGCCTAAAAGTCTTTAGCTCTGATGCCACTTTGATATGGAACATTGGTTTAGGATAGAACTGACGATAAGAGAAGTAGGAACTAGGAAGAGAGAGAGGAGGGAGATGAGAAAGATACTAATACGTATCAATTAATGTGATGTGTGCATTTACAACGCTATTTATGTTAAAGCCAAGTTTAAATAATTACAAATATATTAATGATCTAAATACTAACAAATAAATCTAGCATTTAAATTAATAGTAGTAAGGTAATCATTATGGTCTAGGAAGATTTAAGAGAAAAATGAAAGTTATCTGACTACAGATAATGATTATGATACTTCACAATAAGAATGAGAGGAAGGTGTAGCCCTGATTAAAAGAATTAGGAAAATTATAATCGCAAAGTATGACTCATTTTATGTGTAATTTTCATATGCTTGGAGTGTAGACGGCAACCTTTGGGCTTTTCTTGTAAATAATCCTCACTTTTGCATTAAATGGTTCTCATAATAATCCACTGTTATCCTGCCAAATAAATAAATAGAAATTTTCTCTATAAAGTAAGACATGAGTTTTAATTTGTAATATTCTGAATTCTGTTTATGTCCTTGTCTCCCTATCAATTTTCTAGCTAGAATATTTTTTCTTTATGGAAGATTCTTACTGTTGGCTAAAACTACTGCAGATTGCGGATCTGGTATTGGGAGGGTGACTAAGAATCTTCTCATTAGATACTTCAATGAGGTAATAATCTTCTTACTCCTTGGCTCATCATATAGATAACCCAAGGACAATATTTATAAACTATAAACACTATTAGTTGGAATTTAAATTGTGTGTTCTCACCAGTTACTTGAAATCGTTTGCTTCTAGGTTGACCTTCTTGAGCCTGTGTCTCATTTCTTGGAGGCTGCTCGTAAGAGCTTGGCTCCAGAAAATCTGTTGGTCTCAGAGGAGCACAAAGCTACCAACTTTTACTGTACACCACTGCAGGTGAGGATAATTAGTTATTGTAAAATATCTTTGGCGTTGAAATCTATTTATATTTTACATACCAGGTGCTCCACAAAATAATGAAAGATGTACGATTTTGCAAAAATGTTTTTAGTAGTTTATCATTTGTCGTTACTGAGCTGTCATTTGGAAGTTGAAGTTCTGTTTTAGTTTGATAAGGAATTGTTTCTAATAGTTGTCTTAGGAAACGATCTGTAACGTATTGTTACATACAAGTTTTTCTAGGATTATGCAAGTGGATCTTTGGCAAAGTTTGCTTAATCATGGCACTTGACAATCTTGAACGCTAATTATGATTCTGTGACCAAGAGTTACCGACTTACTTATAGCATGCTAACATAATAATTGCAATGTCTATAACTGTGATATGGTCAGATATAACTCAGAGAGGAAACTGTTAATCAGAAGAGATGGAAATTTCAAATTTTCAACCCATTTAGGTGTAATGTGTATGTGTCAATTTGGGATATGTTTTATCTCAAACGAGCCAAATTAAAAATGTAGCTAAAAAGGAAATGGGTCTGATGGTTTGATGAGGTTGAAACCTGATAGTTAATAAAATCGCATCTTAAATGTATACATTCTCCTAAATCAAGCCATTTAAACATTTAGATTATTATCATATTAATATAGTGTTTATTTTCTTATTTAATGCATAAGAATGTACAGACAAAATTGAAATGTAAACTTGTAAAGGCTGAAGAAGATTTGTGGGCCAACTCAACATGACCATCCTGAACTAAGTATCCTGTTCTAATTTGCCACCTCCTAATAAATAAGTGACGTGTTCCATGTTTTGTTCCTTGTTAAATTGGTGTCATTCTGTATAATGTTCTTGTTGTATGAAGTTTGAATCTATTTACGTTGTTGCTTTAGGAATTCACTCCAGATACAGGAAGGTATGATGTCATATGGATCCAATGGTGCATTGGGCATCTTGCTGATGATGACTTTGTGTCATTCTTTAAGAGAGCAAAGGTACAACCACGTCCTTTTCTTTCCTACTTCACATATCTTTTCCTGATTTGTGTTATGTTGTACAAAATGTATGATACACATGTTTGTGGTGTGATAAAAAATTAGAAAGTCAAACTTGTACTCTATCTAACATTTTTGGGATTGAAGAAAGTGCCTAAAATTTTGTGTCAATTTTCACTTAAGAATTTCTAAATTTAAAACTGATTTTAGCCTTTCTCGATACTTCTATTTGTCATCATTAACACTTGATAGTCAAGTACTTTCATCTTAAGGCACACTTATCAAGACGAAAGAACATTATGCATTTGATCATTCACATATCAGGCATAAAAAACTCTAGGACACTATCAATTAATATGTGTTTGGTTGTTTAGCATGTATACTAGATTAAATGCACGTGTGATACGGAGGTTGATTTAAAAAATGATAAATATTAAACATTAATTAAAAATATTAAATAATTATAAAATTTATAAATAAATGAGAATTTTAGAAAATGGCTACAGACAACGTCAACACCCAGACCAACAGTGGAAGCGTAATGCAAAAGGTTGGGCAGACGTGATGCTGAAACTTGATATCTTGATCGAAGAGACGTGATTGTATTTCTTGTACAAGCTGTAAAATTTTATTACAAGTAGGGGCAATAAGATCTAGTCTTTATTGGTTATAATTAAAAAGAATTTAAAATGAATATAAAATATTCTAAAATGATAAAATTAAGAATTTGGTTAAATATGATATTTTGATATGTTATAAAGGATAAATATGATATTTGTTAATGAGGGTGGTCAAATAGGATATTTTAAGGTTTAAATAGGGCATATATGAAATTCTATCTAATAATTTTGATTCAAATTAAAGATTTAAAGTCAAAGTTGAATTCAGTTTTGACCAAGAATAGTCAAAATTGATTTCAATTTTTAACCATAAAGGAGGATTCAGATTTGATAATGTAATAGATTTTGTTCATGTTAATCTTTAATTTATATTAGAAGATATCTACCATCAAATTCGGTTGAATTGCAGTTGTACTGACTGACACATGCCTTTATTTGTAGGCTGGCCTTAAACCTGGCGGGATTTTCGTTTTGAAAGAAAACCTTGCAAGATCTGGTAGGAAGTCTTGGTTCTCTACATCATAATCTGGTTATATGTTACGTGCATATAACGAAGTCTGTCACACATTCTTTCCCTTATAGAGTTTTCAATAAAATTACTTCAAATCATGGTATTAAAGTGTGAACTATATATAAAACATCAAACTTTGAATAAAATAAGGGGCTGTACACATTATATAAAGTATAAAGCATCAAACTTTGAAATAATTTATTTGAATGCAGTTTGATTTGCATGGATTCAGGATTTGTGTTGGATAATGAAGATAAGAGCCTTACAAGGTCACATGAGTACTTCAAGGAACTCTTTAGTCAGTGTGGCCTCACCATCTACATCATGAAGGTAGTTCTAATTGTTATTTAAAAATATTATACCTTTCAAAACTGATTATTTTGTGTAATTTTGAGCATATGTAGTAATAGTTTTTTAAAGTCTAGTAAGAAAGTTTTTTAAAAAATTGACACTTTTGATCAACTATTGATGTATCTTATATTCTTGACGACTTTGTGTTTATAAGAAAATTTTAGTAACAACTAACAACGTCGTATGCCATCAGGATCAGAAAGGATTTCCAGATGAACTGTTCCCCGTGAGGATGTATGCATTAACGACAGAACCACCAAAAAGAGTTGGCACAACAAGACCAAAACGACAGTCGAACAGACCTGGCCTCATTAAATGAAACGGTGTTGCTACAAAGGTTCGATTTTCGGGTCGTTTTTGTGTATGTATGAGTGGTGATTTTGTGTATCGCTTGCCTAGATTTTGACTTTCTTTTAACTCCTTACGGCCTTACCTTCATAATAGTCTCTAGTGATTTGGGAGAAAGAAAGCAAAAAGAATATCTATTACAAAAGGAATAGATTACCTCCGTCGGTGGCTTTTACCTTATTTCTATGTGGTTCTTAAATTATCTTCTGCAGAGGATTAATTTATTGAACATTTTAAAATTACACTTTGGTTTAAGATGATGTTTGATTTTGACTATATAGAGTTAACGAGAATACACTTAGCGTCTAAGTGTTATTATCATATAGTTAACCGGTAATAATTTTCATATTAGGTCAATCTTTTTTTTTAATTTTCTTTTATTTGTTTTAAGTTATTTTTTCAAGGATTTTTAATAGTTAAATGCAAAATAAAATAATAAAATTGATATTTCAGTATTTAAAACAAATTATCAGTAACACTTTTTTCATACAGATGTTATCCAAATAACACTAGAATGAATTTAGTTTACGTTTTAGACGTTTCCACCATCTGTAATCTATTTGAGAGACACATTTTCTGTGGTTTTCATATTTTCTGTCCTTTCTTTTTAATATTATGGGTTCAAGTTCTGCTGATAATATATGAGTAAATTAGGATGTGTGTTTTTACTGTTAAAAAAGTTAAAAGGTTTTAAATGATAATTTTATATCATTGATATTCATTATTTTTCTATATACGTTATTGATATTCAGCATATAATATTATTATTTCGAATGCCGTTCCTATAGCTCTATATAAATGGATTATAAAATAATGCTTTTATTCCTATATTTTTCTTATATTAAACATTAAATTAAACATGTATAATATAGTATCACTTATACTATACGTGGTAAAATATAGTAAAAGTTAGTATATAAATAAACGTGTAAAATAGGTATTAGAATTAGAACTACATAGAGCGGTTGTTTATTTACAAATTAGAACTATTTATCTTAAAAGTAATATGTATAAAAAATGACGCCTTATAACGGAAAAAAGAAAATAATTCTCAAACACCGACATAATCTTATAATCTTATATTACAAATCAAAATGAAATACTTAAGAGCGCCACCACTACACTGATAACTATTATCATTATCATTATTTGATTCATATCCGATTATTTTTCTTAATTTTTATTGGTTGAAAAAAAAATTCTTAAGAGGTAAGGATGCCTGTTAGTCCGTTACCACCATGACGAGAAAGTGTACCACAAGGGAAAGACGAGCCGTTCGGAATGGTGTATAACAAGGATGACCTTGTCATTTGCAAATTATGCCCCGTTATGGGGGCATTAACGAGCCTCATTGCAATTGTTCTAAGACATAATTAAAATGTCAAGCTAAAACACATAATTCATCCTGACGATAAACGTAAATATATCTGTTATGATGTTTGTATATGATTATGAACACATTAGTTGCAATGTAGAGATAAAAGTAAAAAGTGACTATCCGGAAAGCCAATGGATTTGGTAGCCCTTAATTCCATTTTTGAAGATCTCAAGGTGCTTGGTACGTGAAATTACATAGACCATGAACATCTATCCCTTTTTCTCTTATCATATCATTTTTTCCTACCATCTCTCTTCATCCAACTTACCCCCATATCCGATCCCCTTAAACCATTTTATTTTTTCGAAAAAAATTAATTGAATATAGAGAGGAGAAATATAGAAAGAGGAGAAAATTTTAGCATGAGTAAAGAGTAGAGACCCGTTTGCATGTGTCACTTAAAGTGAAGGGAAAAAGGGGCAATGGTGTGTTTGGCTCACGCTCCATCCAGCTGGATGGACACGCTCACTCTAAATGATGATGCCGTAGGGGTGTTCACGGGGCGGGGCGGGGCGGGGCGGGGCGGGAAGTGGCTTTTTTGTAACCCGCAACTGCGGGGCGGGTATCTAATATCAAAAACCGAAACCGAACCGCAAGCAGCGGGTACCCGTTGTGCGGGTATCCACGGTTCGGGTCACGGGTACCCTAAAATTGAATTTTTATATATTTGTTGTTTTCAACAAGTTTAGATTCATAATAAAACAATAAACAACGAAAGAAACAAGTCAACAATAATGAATAAATCACTAGTAGAAATCAAACAGATCTTCTATGAGAACCTTGTAAAAACAAAAACAAAACCGATATGATCAAAGTTGGCACTTCTGATCGATTTAAGTATCTCCATTTTGAACTCTCGATCGTTGTAGGCTTGCAAATTCTCGATATCAAAACTAAAAATATGAAGTGGGGGAGACGGTATGGGCTACTAGAGGTAAGTTAGGTAGTTTTGAGCAATTTAAGTTTTTTATAATGGTTTTGTTATTTCATATTAAACAATATATATATATATATATATATATATATATATATATATATATCTTAAAGCATACGGGGCGGGGCGGGTACCCGCGGATATCAAAATTTAAAAACCGTACCCGCCCCGCATTTAGCGGATACCCTAGTTTTCGGGTTTTTTCGGGTCACGGGTTTTACGGGTATCGGTTTTTTCGGTTTCGGTTCACGCGGGGCAGGTCAGTTTCTCGGTTACTCGGTTTTTTTGAACACCCCTAGATGATGGTACTACGACTAGATTAATAAGGAAAATATAGTAATTAGCATTTTTCATTTTAACACAAAACTCACCCTATAATGCGTAATGGGATTCCTTTACAAGCCCTTGATGTGTGTCATGCCTAAACACAAAATAAGAAGTTTATATCGATACTCGGTAGGCTATATTTCTCAAACCACGTCACGGTCACAATGCACGTTTGACATCCTGCTTCAAATGGTTGCCATAAACACAAAATGTTTGAAAAAATACATGTAAACAGGTTCCCAAGAACCAAGAAAAACCTCATCTAACCATGTAAAATATCCTGTCTTCACTCGTAATTCTTGTATATAAATTACATTTGGATCATTAGTAATCTAGAATTGTGTTTATCATTATATCTAATTTCACCGCCTACCCCTTCCCCTACCTCTCCCTCTACCACCACCACCTCCTCCTCTCCCTCTACCACCACCGCCTCCTCCTCTCCCTCTGCCGCCTCCTCCCCGCCCTCTGCCGCCTCCTCGACCTCGACCCCGTCCCTGAAACCCTGATCTATCAGACTTCAGCCCCAGAGACTGTATTCCTCTTCTTTTCTCACGGGGGTTTTCATCATCAGAATCATCTTCCTCGTACTTCCCCTTGCTTCTGGCTATGAATGAAATCTCTCGTGATCCTCCTGGTCCCGCTTTAACTTTGTTGAAACCACTTGAACTTTTATTATTTGCTAGCGCTTTTACCCTCTCTTCCAGTGGTAGAGCATCCTCTTTGGCAAGTGATTTTCGATTTTTAAAGGCTTCTGCATGCCTCTCATCCTTCACTTCATATAACCTGCACATTTCAAGATTTTTTTTATTTTGTAAATTTTTTATGTAAACAAGTGCTAAGCAGCAGCACAGATTTTTGATTTTGTAGGCAATAATCATTACCTTGGAGCACGAGTCTTCCTTCCATCTTCACTTTTATCATCGTCTGACTGATATTCTTCGGGTGCATCAGAATCACTTTCATCCTCTTCATCTTCCATAAAAGGCTCAAAATGTTCCTTCACCAAAGACTGCTGCACAGGTGCAGCTAAAGGATGCAAAGCCCGATACTCTAGTGAGTTTTCATCAATTTCAAAGTCCTGAAAAGTGAAAACATCATCAGAAAAAAAACTAAGTGTTACAAGAAACAAAAAGGGTCTCACTTGTATGATGAACAATCAATTAACATCTGCAACAGTTCTAATCAGTTTTCTTGAGATTTAAAAAAACATTGAAGTATAATTAAGGAAGATGTCTTATACCTCATGTTTGAACAGCCCTGTGAACCGCTCGTCTTTGAGAACTTCAGAAGTAAGTCCCTTCTTTTTCTTAGATGGTTTATTGGTATCAACAGGATCAGTGTCTTTTTTAGTAGCTTCTAACTCCTCATCTTCAAGAAGACGTTTCGCAAGCCCTCGGTTGACCTTAGGCAGTTTCCTTACAATCTGAAAAAAGAACAATAACCCCAAAATAAGACACATTAATGTTCTGATTGGTCAAACACCGCAAAAGAAGTCAACCATAAAACAATTGTGAATGCTTAAGATACAAAATACTAACCGTAATTCGTGTACTACGTTCTGCCTCTTCCTTCTCTCGCTTCCGTCTCTCTATATACTCTTCATATACAATTGGATTAGCAGCTTCCTTAGCCTGCACATACATTTCCAGAAACACAAAGTTCTAAAACATTAGCAATGTGACCAAGTGACCAACTTGTAATACAAAAGCCAAAACAAATGCAGTAATAAAAAAAATACAAGGACGGACAAAATGAACACTAGCAATCTGTAGCATTCAACACTATTACAAGGAAAATCACCTTTTTATAGAGGCGGAAATCAATAAAGAACCCATGCATGTAGGCTCTTAGAAGATTTGTGCCAATTAAATGCGATAAATTTAACTTCTCAATGTCCTCCTTTGTCAAAAATTTGTAATCATCATAAATAGTAGTCTGTGCATCTTCCTCCAACTCTTCCTACAAAAAATTGATAGATATATCTAAAATAAGCTCCAAACAATAGATACCTGAATCGTAAAATTAAATGCAATCGGTATACTTCCAAGACATACTGTTAAGTTTTCCATGTATGAACACCACTTTGGAGCAGGCCCCAAAGCAGGTAAAAAATAAGAAGGAATTTGGCTGGTGTCAAGAGCCAATAGCATCAGTCCACTTTCACTGAACACACATATATCATTAATTGCTCCAGCTGTTGGTTCAATACTGGTCATTCCTTCCCCCTGAAACCAAAGAAAACATAACCAATCTTTTAATAAAAACTCTAGAAGATATGAGAATGAGGTCAGAACACGGTTCAGTTTGGTTCGGTTTTGGCATAAAATCGAAACCAAACTGAAAATTTCGGTTTTCCAAAAACGAAAACTGTTCAGTTTTGGTCTGGTTCAGTTTTTCGGTTTTCGGTTCGGTTTTAAAGCTTTTTGATTTTTGGTTCTTGGTTTTTCGTTTCGGATTAAAAGTCTCGATTGCTCGATGTTTTCATCAACAAATTTCTTCATCCACTTGACCACTTAAATTGTAAATTCACAATATGCCAAATTATAGATGTTTGATTACTAAAATTACATTTTATTATTTAAAACCGAGCTTTTTAACGAAATGATTTTGGAGTTCTTCTAGCATTAAAAAGTATACATTGCAACACAAGTTTTCTATCCTATGTCACTTCATTTCTTTGGCAGAATGTCCTAATGATACTTTCAGTTCCATGTCAAGACATTTCGGCACAGTGGAAGGCTCTACAGGTTTTTGTATTCCTTTTTTTCTTTGCAAGGCAGAGGGAATGATGCCTTCTTAACAATGTATCTAAACAAGATAATGATGACATGTTCTTGCATCTAACTCGTTTAAACTATGCCTAACAATATCTAGGCCATGTGAAAACACTCAAGTATCATTCATGACTTGTAAGACAAGTCTTTGGAAAACAAACAATAGACCGTATTTGTTCAGCATAATTAATAAACTGTGAAATACACACTTACAGTCTCCGGATCCCAAATTCGAACAACGTGCTTGTCAGTAGTAACTAGCTTTGGGCGCTCGGAGTTAAGAGTTTGATGCCACTTGATGTTCAATATAGGGCTTCCATACCTGTGTATATTTTGCCATGCGTTGGTAACACACTAAAAAAAGGTGTAGGGAAAAGTGTAGTTATAATGTAACAGCCTGAATTGGTAACTTACATGTGATCTTTCACTCGAAGAGGAGATGATGAGCGTAGATCATATATCATCACCTGTAAATTGGTAAATTGAGAAGAAAAATAAATCAACCCATCATACATCACGTTTGACTTGATCATATATAATGTACAATACAGATATAACATAAAATTACTGTATTAAGCATACCTTTCCACCACTGCTTCCAACAGCCATATGATAGCCTCCATCTCCATCAAACTCTATAGCAGTAACCTCCTATATAATACACAAAATTTGGTAAAAATTAGCTCCCAAACATAACCGTCCTCCATTTCAAAAACAACTAGAAACAAAAATAGAAAAAAACTCGGGTATATTTACATTTAATTGACCAAAATTACTGTCTACACGTTTTCTGAATGTACCTAGTCCCCATTTACTACAAATTCTCTCCACAAAATGCTATTATTGTTTGTAAGATGTAATTTTATCATTCAAAATATTTAAGAGACTGTTGCAAAAGTACTCTGCAGAAAAACAAGTAAATATCCACAAAAGACAAGCAACATGTTTCAAATGATACCCATTTGAATAACTATATTAATAAATATAGAAAGACAGAAGACTTTTTTTAGACAGAAACAAAGTACAGGCTCCTAGAGAACATAAACATTAGTATAATGCGAAACTGTTAACAAACTAAGAAGTGAGAATATTGCTGACAAGTTTAAAAAATGCCAAAGACATGCCTAACTTGCTAAAGGAAGTTAAAAGCAAAGAGGGCTATCAAATTTGCTAATAAGAAAGTATCTAGCATTGAATTTCAAATTTTACAGAATTACAACAAAAAGGCGCTTGCAGCATATGAGCTTCTTTTAAGAAACCAACTTTTCTGGAACAACCAGTTGATCGGGATTAGAACATCCATGCAAATCTATGTTGATCAGAACACGCAGTTCTTCCTCTTCATTTCAACAAGTTAAAACTTAAAATATAAGCATATCTTATTAGACCAATAGACCCAGCTGATGATCTGCAATTTTTTTAGCATCTGCAGATCTGAAGTTTCTAAT
The DNA here is from genome assembly GCA_947179395.2 of Pulicaria dysenterica. Lineage (NCBI taxonomy): Eukaryota > Viridiplantae > Streptophyta > Magnoliopsida > Asterales > Asteraceae > Pulicaria > Pulicaria dysenterica. Next base: position 63,508,782 of record OX359294.1, on the reverse strand, counting down.
ATTGATATTAATATTATTCTAAAGCAGTATATGCTAAATTCAAGTAAACTGGTCATGGTCTCTTACGACTCCACATCATCAATCAAACTATACATCAACTTTTTAGAATGGCGATCGCAGAAATGATAGAACTTGTAAGCTGCATGAAGAAACAAGAAACAACCTGACCACCGTCATTGTCAGATGTAACTACATCGAGTCTGGCAACAGAAGATTTTACTCGCATATCAAAGCATTCCACAGCGCCATCCTCACCACCACCAGCAATTAGCCCATGATACTTGCTATAAAAATAGCAATATTAACTACAGAATGAGCAAGAAGTCTAAAGGATAAAATTTAATCAAACAAGTACTTCATGGATGTGATCAAACTCACCTTCTTGAGACTACATTCAGTGCTGGAGATTGTGTGTTAAGAGAAGATAGAAAGCGTCCCTAAATAAATAAGTGTATCTTTAAGCTCCAACACTAGAGACTTTAGTGCAATAAGAATTTGATAATATCTCAAATACAGGTTATTAATGAAGGTGTTTGGCAATGAACCTGCTCTAAGTTAATTCTGTACAGATCAGGAGAAGAAGCCGCACATATCAAGTCACATGACCAGCAATCATATATAATATCCCTTCCCATTCTGCTTGTATAAGAAGAGTCAGAGTGTGATGCAATATATAAAATAAACTAGAAGAAATAATTGAAGTGTCACAGATAGCTATAGCAATATGGTGTACTCCCTTCGTCCTAAAATAAAAGTAATAACTGACTAGACCAAAAAGTCCAAAAATGAAATAATGTCTTGTACTTCTGAATGAGAGATCTTATAGACAAATATAAACACAAATTCACATCTTTGTCAACAGAAAAGAGTATCATGAGAGAAGGTTAAGAACCTTGGAATGCGTAAACTGTAATGACTTCCATATTTAGCATGTAGATTGACAGAACGATCAGCGCAAAGGAACGCAAGCTTTGAATAATCATCACCCAACACCTGTTTAAATGTCAAAACAGGTAGCAAAGTGCCTCAGCCCCTTGTAAGATTTATTACTTAAGAATTCATATTAAAAAAAATCCAAAACGAATCACACTTGGTGTTCCTTTCAGACAAGAAACATCATCAGTGACAACCTGTTTGCAGTGATTCCATGATTGTATTATTCATTTAAGAGAACTCCACTAAGAAATACAGTAGCAAATTTATACTTGCACAAACAAGAGATACAATTCAACACTTCAGAAAGAAAAGATACCTGAAAATTGATAATCTCCGATACCAGATGTCTTTCAAACTTCAAAGATAATTCTCTTAACTCATATACTTTGACTTGCGGAGGGTAAATACCTGAAACTCTAGGCAGTCAGCAAAGTTGATAATACAATTCTCCACATATGCTATGCACATAGCTGAATGGAAAACAAAAATATTTCACAAGTTGCCAGTAACCTGAAGCAATGAGAAATTCGCCATCTGGGGTAGCTTTAATTCTAGTTGTTGCAGTTTCAAATCTTAAATCCTGGATCAAATCCACCCTTTCCATATAATCTATACACAGAAAATTGAAAATGTAATAATTAATAACACAATATCCACTACATGTAAACACTGTCTGGTACCAATTGTTTACAGATGAAATCACATACAAAGTAATGAGAGAGAAAAAAAAAGGATAGTGCAAAAATTCCATACTTTTGTCTTTGCGAAGAGCTCTAATCTTTTTTGGTGGAAGCCAAGTGGCCAGCGAGCGGTGTTGTCCTGCTACTGTATACATCTTCACTCCATTTATGGATGTTGACTTCAAATTACCTCCTTGGTATGCCATTGTGACCACCCTTGCACTTCTTTAGCTCTAAGAGCTGTTATTCCATATCCAATTATCAATCATAAATTCATTATAAACGTAAGCGACCTGAAAAATATTTAACCCTACGAAACTTAACAGATACAATCAAGTCCTAACCTGCAGCAAAGATAGGTCATTTAAACTACAAAACACACATACACAGCCCACCAAAAATTGAAAATCAAACAGATTCAAGTTCTTGTTCGAATTTCAAATCCCATTGAGCAGAAAATAAGTTGAACAAAATCAAATTAGCATTACCAATAAGTTAGACCTTTCGCTTTGAAAGCGGAAATATAGAGATTAATGAATCGTCTTAAAATGCTAAAGAACCCAATTAGAATTTACGAACATAAATTGGAAGAGTCGAAATGCTCTTACGTTGAAGTCAGATGACCAAAGTGTGGTCCTTGAGGAACTGTGCGTGTGCTCGAGAACCCCTCTGGTATGAGAAACCCAGAAACCCTTTGCTTCAACAGTCACAAGCTCAAGTAAAACCCTAATCAATAGGGGATGACGAAATAAATATAAATAAATTAAATAATATCATAAATAATATATTACGAGAAAATAGTTATAATGTTTTCATTTACTTTTAGAATATTTATTTTACTAATTATTCCGTTTTATTTTCTAAAATGTTTAACAAATGAAAAAAAATTTATGTTAAAAGTTTTAATTCGTGAATTTTGAGATGTGTGTGGATCTTAAATAGAAACGGGTTACTTATTATCTTAATAAATTACATGTCAATGTCTAATTTCACTAATAGCTATCGGTGCAAGTCTGTGAGTATATCAATTTTCTTTTTTCATCTTCCGATTTTCATTAATGAATCTTGATTTTGTTAATGATATATGGATTTATTATATAATTAAGGTTATACACCATAAATGTCTAAAATTTACATTAATAATCTTCATGTTCATGCATGGGATATTAAGCTAGTGATAATAATAATCATACGTAAACGGTTTAAGGGTCGTTTGTTTTTTTTGTTTTCTCTCTTGTTAAGGAGTTTTTTCCCCGTTAAGATTTGTTTCGAAGGCGTCAAGAGTCTTTTAACTCAGATGTATGCAATCTAATCATTTTAATTCATGACATTTTCTTAAGCATCCTATATCCCTAATTGAGATCCAGTAAGATTTAAACACCTCCCCACCTCCCCTGTGGGGGACAGTTATTTTTTTTAGTTTATTAAGCGCTTATTTTTTAAGTTTATTTTTTATAATTTAATTTGTTTCCTGCTTATTATCTAACTTATGGATTTATAATAACTTATAACAAACTATTTTCTAACTTATGAATTTATTATAACTTACAACAAGATAATAAGCTGAGTTTATGAAAGATTTAGAAAAAAACTCATGAAAATAAGCTCAAAAAATAAGCTCTTAATAAGGTAATATCATGTGAGCTTATAAGATAAAATAATATTTTAATTAGTTTATGTTTGTAAAATGACTAAAAGGGGGAAGACAACCATTGCAAATACATGGAAGAGGGCAAAATTAAAGATAAAGATGTAAATGTATAAAAATAAGCTCACCTAATAGAAAAAAGTTTCTGTCAATGAGCATATGAAAATAGGGTTTGTATGAATATGATGATGGATAACGTTTCCACATATATGTATTACGAAACACATATCTCCTCAAGGAACCCTAAATCGATATTCAGCGGACAACAGTTTCCATAATGTGTCACAGTTGGTGATGTCGGATGAAGGGGATGCTAGGTGGCTGAGTGTCGGAGAGAGAGAGAACTACGACATGATGAATATTTATTTTATCTGTTTCTTAAACTACCTTTATACTCACCAAATATTAGTAATAACGTGAGCGATTTTGAATCACATGATGTAAGGATTTTGTATCATACGATATTTTATTTTCACCGTTTCCTAAACTAACATTATGATCCATTTTTAATTACTTGATATCTCCCATTGCTTGAACCATGAATCGACTCTTACTTACATGATTTTTGTTTGTTATCTTGGTGTAATGTAAGGATTTTAGCTAAGATTGGTACGAGTAAGGGGGGTACGGATCGGAATGCATACTTATTCAACTCTTAACGGTTTTAGACCCAAAACAGCGAGAGTCGAAGGGGTTGTGCCCCCTCGTGGGGTCCAGTGCAACACCTCTGGTGGGGTCCAAGGGATAAGGAACAGAACCCGTGGTGGTGTTATGATGCTTTTGGTGTTGATAAACATGCTCAACTGAGTGCTGGTCTCATGCGTACTAGGTTGAGTTCTCAATCAACTCTATATCTTGATTAACTAAGTATTTGCTTGGTTGATTGATTGCACTACTAGTTGACCCGCTCATAATTATCAAGTAGTTGTATAACTGATTTTGACGACTATTGGCGCTAAAATAATTGTTCTTAATAAAAACAAACACAATTAAATGCGAATTTGTCCTATAGATGAATCTTTAAATTATTCCCTAGTTGATTTCTTACTAGTAATATCATGCCCACGCGTTGTGCTGGGTGATATTCAAATAATTAGTATCTTTGTACTCTAGTTTACATATAATATTAAATATAAGATGATTGTTAAACATAGCATACATACATATATGATATATAGGTTCATATTCATATGATTCATCATCAAAATCTTCAGTCATTTCATCCCAAATAGTCAATTCCATTGTATCTATGCTAAAAAGTCATTATTTAAAAGGGTCAATGAATGGTGAACTTTCAAAATGTTTGTTGGAAAACAATAGAGTTTTCTATTGGACTGTGGTTCAGAGGTTTTTGTTTAGGTGAAGCATGTAGATCAACTTTCAAAAGCTTTAAGTAATGTTTCCATGAGCATTGAACACTCATTTGGAAAAATGATGTTTAAGTAATATAAACAAAGTGGCAAGGTAGTGGATTTAATATGGAAAAAATTCATTATCATATACAGATTAGTCATTGCCCATTATCTTGAGTCTTGACTACCCACAGTTACCTAATTTACAAGCTCTAAATTAGTACATATATTATTCAAGCAAAATCTCACCACCACAATTTCATAAAAAAGAGAAGAAACGAATGTACATGAATTAAAAAAAGACATCCATATTTTGCAGGTAATTTTGCTTTTATTTGTTACAAATGAAAGAGGTTAAGTGAAAATAAAGTGTTAACAATTGCAGTCCTGGAATATGCTCTTGCAACTTAAGTATCTTCTATATATTAGTATATATAACTAATGACACTATACAACATCATAGTAAAAAAAATTCAAATGAAATCACCAAATCACTGAAGGAGCGTAACAAAGAACTAATCAGCATACTAATTTGATTATAATAGCCAAAAGAAGTTCCAAATGAAATCACTATATAAATAATGTTGATTATAACTGGGCAAGCAATTTTGGCGAATGGAACCACAGAAGTAGCAAAATAACGAAGCAAAGAATTCTTATATGTGAAGGTAATTTACCTTCTGCGTTAATTTGTAAGGACCTCTTCAAGCATCGAACAATGGAAGCAAGATGAACTTGCAAAGGAAAAGAAGGAAATGGAGGGAGAACTGGAGAAGCAATGTGGTTGAAGTAGGGAATGGCTGGAATGTGAGGCAAAAGCTGATTGAGAAGGCATGAAAGTGGAGTATGGGCCTATGTATGATAAGAAGCATGAAGCATGGTCTTGACTCTGATGAAGCAAACGTGTAGAAAGAAATGATATAGAAGAAGTCAGTGAGGCAGTGAGGTAATTTAATTTAATAAAATCAGAAGACAAATATACCCTTGTAAAGCCAAACTCATTGACCAACATACCCTTATAACTATTCACTTCAAGTTTCTTGGTGAATTGATTATAAGGGGGAATTGCCCATATAGGGATGAACTTCAACTTAAGGACAATGTCCTTTTACACAATTGGAAGATTATCCAAGCAATTAAATCTCTCTACATACCCTATAAACAACAATATTTGTAACAACTTTCTGATTCATAATTATGAACGTGGCTTTTATTTGCTCATTTTCAAGCTATTTTATATGGATGCAAGTAACCCCTATGTTTCCTGAAAAAGCCAAACTAGTACAAACAAAAGTTTATAAAGAATGAACCAAGTTGTTAAGCTCATAACAAAAAAACTCTACTAGCTAGAGAATACACCTTTACCACTTAGTGCTACTTTTCCTTTTTCTTTCCAATCATCATTTTGAAATAAAGAGGAAGATTCTATACTTGCAAAAACTTCTAACCTTTTGAAAAACCCTTGATCATATTCCCTATATCTATTTTTTATAAGCACTGAAATCACATCTCGTAAAAAAATCAAAAAACTAGAGAGCCAGAATGATCGATCTATATAGTAAAAACCAAACCCCATAAAATATTCCAAAAACCCAATTAAATGTATTGAATCCAATATATGCAATCGTTTTTTACATTTTTACTTTTATGATAACCCTCTCACTATATGTATCCTGTGATTATCTCTAATTATTCTTGCAATTAAACCTTTTTCTTCAATTATATATAAAATAATTAATCGTTTTTTATCGTTTAAGATATGCAAGTAATATATATAGTTGCGTTTTTATTACGTCTTTTCTTACCTAAAAGACGTAATTTTTACAATATAAAGGCGAGCTATAAAAATTAGTATAAACGCATATTTACTTACATCAAAAAGTTTGATAGATATATAGGTACGAAACTACTATTACCCAAGGTTTTTTTTTAATTATTGTAGGTACTTATAAGTTATTTGCTACTATGATGCCTAAATAGACGAGATCGAGCTACGTAACATTAATAACGTGGTTATCTGGAGGAGCAATATAGTTCATGCAAACAGCGAGAAGGTATATATATACCAAATGACTTCTAGCTTAACGGTATTAAGGTGTTAGAAGGTATATTTTATGACCTATAGGTATGGGTTCAAGTCACGTTATAAACAAAAAAGTATAGATTTAAAACTAGATTCTTTCACTGATGTGATGTATTTTCCTTTGAGTTGTAACTAATGCATGTCAAGACCCATGCTTTTGTTTTGATCACTATTAATATTTTAATACATCATAAAACAATATCATACTACTTAGGCCATGTGCATCCATGCGCTGGCTCAACAACTGGTAGGCAAGGGTGGATGTTGGTACCATCACCAGGGGCGGACCCATGAATTTTTTTGACCGATAGCACCATATAATGCGAAAATAAAATTAAATAAAATTAAGTGTCTGGTTCGGGTTTTTTTCTCGGGTTTCCAGTTAATCGGGTCGGATTAACGAGGTTTTCGGCTGTTGTTCTGGTACTTTAGGGCCAAAAGTTTAAAACAAAACACAATATGTATGAAGTCATGTTAAATAAAACGCTATTGTAAAAGTAAACTAAAGTATTTTAAACGTATAAATTAAAATATTAAACTATTTCTTATCATTTTTTTTAAAAAGCTTCATTTTCCTTTGATTTTGGTGGCATCACCGGTAGCACCCCGAAAATTTTCCAGTAGCAACGTCTCAAAAAATCAAAAATTAACACTATGAACCGTCAAAAGACCGGTGTCCCGTGACCCTCCCCACTACCTTTAGGTCCACCCCTGACCATTGCCAACCCACGGGTTCAAGAACCCTTCAACCATTTGCTGGTTTGCGGACCCATGGTATCCTCTGACACACACACAACTTTTTTATTTTTTATTTTTTCTTTTATTATTTAATAATAAAATATTAGGAGGGTAAGTATGAGTTGGATGTAGAATTTTGAAGGTTAGGGAGGATTGGAGGTGGGAATGATGTGAATACTGATGTGTCAATAGATTTGGAAAGATAAGTATGAGTTAAACGCACATGGTCTTAATGTTTCACAGGATCCACTATACTTTGATTTACAAGGTGCATTTATTCTTCTCTCACATGAATTATAACTAACAATGATCACTTCTACTAAGTTTAGTAATTAAAATAGTACAAGTCAAAGTATAATAGTCAATGTGCAATATCAAGATAATTATGTTGTGACATTATGATATTAACCACTATACCTTCGAGTACTCCAAATCTATTTCCATGTTTTAATCGCCATCTAGTCCTACCTTTCATGATCTCTCCACCTCCACTGCCGATCTCAAGTTGAAGCACGTGCTCGCAATCCACATAGTCGTCGTTAACATTGTTTGTCCCGATTACAGAAGTGCGTGACTGTAACACATGGCCCATCCTACACTCTTGGTGGTATTTTAAGGTCATGCTAGCAAGCTCATACTTCTTCAATATTGTATCGGGAACACTCTGTAATAACAATCAAATAAGTGTCTTTAATTAATCATTATATATACATCATTTGTACTTAACTAGAAATTAGATTAGTTGTTTACCTCGAGGATCCATCCAATGTATTTCACATTGTTAACATGTTGGTTATCGTCTAAATCGCTCAATCTTGGCTATATATTCATATAATCAGGAAGAACATGTAATTAGTAAAGATCATTTACAAACAACATTGCATAAGTAAAGAAAGTAATTAAGTTGGACCAACCGTCAAACCATGAAGAACATGCAGTTTAACAATGTTTTCATCTCGTTTTGACCATTTTATTGTATCCTCCTCTTTCACGGCCGGGGGTGGCTCTGTCGTGAAGAATGGCTCCATCTCAGCTCGAACTTCAATTGGTAATTTGGATAACTTTCTTGTCTCTTTATTCATCATCAGCCAAACACTGCATGCATGCAAGAAACCATAAGAAATATATGATCATCTCGATCATCCATATATATATATATATATATATATATATATATATATATATATATATACACACACAAAAATTAACAAAGTATTTTTACCATGAAGCTCTGAGTAATATCTCGCCGGATTTGCAATCATGGAATATCCGGTTAGAACGCGTACCAACATTCCCACAAACACCTTCCCATGTATCTACTTGAACAAAATCACCCCTGGAATAGATATAAGCATATATGCAAGCCAAAGTATAATAAATCAAGGTACGTACGTAGGTCAAACTAATTAAGAATCTATTGATAATTAACCCTTATATACATACATACATGCATGCATGCCAATATATATGACAAGTTCATAATGCATGGTTTAGTCAAGCTAGCAATTGCTTAATTTGTCTAAGGATCTATATATTGATGACCCTTATATACATACATATATGTTGGGTGTGACTTGATTAATTAGTGAAATGATATTTGAAACTAGAATAGGTGCTCAACGTACACGAGAAGATGATATGATAAAGGGGTTTTGAAATTGAATCCGTTGTGTGCACACGTCGTGGGGATTAGGCACACGACGTACGTGGAGATGCATGGAATTAATATGCATGGTTTTAATTTTGCTTCATGCACACGTGAAGGGAATTAAGTGCACGACATGTGTTGATTTTGAAATTCAAAAATTAATGAAACTGTCACCACAGCTCAACAAGACTTTATGTGAAACTTTCACGAAAAAGTTTAATTTGTTTTTGTGGAAACATGACAACCCAATGAAACTTACATTTGCAAGAAAAATGGAAATAGAACGATTTAAGTGCCAATTTTACTGTTCTTACTAATAGGATGTTATAACAATTCATCGAACTTTGTCACAAATAACCTTGTATATATGTAATGTACTTCATTTTGTCTCAAGTAATACAACCAACATTTTAAAATGTGTCATTATATGCATTTGATAACAAGTGTTTGTAGGTTGCGTGTTTATTTTTTTATTAATCATTTACAAAAGATATTCTTCAGATTTCTTTTTCATCAGGAAACCCGGTTTGAAAATCAAACAGTATCCAAATCGAAGCATACTAAACCTGGATAATTCAAGACCAAACAAAATCGAACCACATTCGCATTTGCAAATCCAAAATAAAAACATTGGAAGAATTGCAAATTGAAATCAACAACATAATCATAATATGATATCGGCGTGGACGTAGGTTGGAGTTCAACCGAACCACGATAAGATATCGGTGTCATCTCTCTAAACCTTTAACCTTTTCATACTTGCATTTGCATTTGCATTTTTATATTCTTGCATCTTTATATTTTTGCAACTTTACATTCTTGCATTTTTACTTTCAAGCATTTTAATTAGTTTTTGCACTTTTATTTATTTACATTCAAGTTATTTAAATTTCCGTCAATACTATATCTATATACTTATATTAATCTCTCTCTCTCTCTCTATATATATATATATACGTACTTATATAGGGGAGAGTTTCCTTGGATATGGGAAGTTCATGGATGGAGAGCGTGGAAGGATAGAGTGTGGCATGGTGCATATGAGGAATTCATGGGTGGATAATAACATTGAAGTAGAGGGAATTGGACGGCTCAGATTGGTTCTCGCGATTCTCGCATTAACAATGGTTCTCGGATGAACTTTTGTCTATATATATATATATATATATATATATATATATATATATTTATATATTTATATATATATATATATGTGTGTGTGTGTGTGTATATACTTAAATACGTATATTTATATACTTTATGCATCCTTACATTTAAGCAATCTATTATTATTGCATTTATTAATATCTATATTTAAATCCTTTTTATTCGAAAAAATGGACATAATAACTATTTAACCCCCCTTTTAGTTTCTACAAGTTGGATTTTGCATACCGACAAGTACAGTTATTTTTTTATATAACTTATAATGATACTTTGAAAATAGCATTAATTTACTAATAACTATGTTCTCTTAACAAAGCAAAAAGCTAGAAGAATTTGTGAATTTGTAAATATTATGTTTTACTTGAGGGTAAAATCATTTAAAGTAAAGTTTTAAGGGTTAAATTAAAATGGACCTAATTTTAAGATCAAATCTTTCAAAATTAAGTTTGTGTTAATTCAAAATAAATATAAACTTTGATAGTTAAAATATATTAAAACTATTTAAAAATAAATTTATGTATTAAATAAAAATAAGTCTAAACTTTTATCATTTTTCTTAAAAGTTATAATAATTTATAATATAATCCTAAATAATTTACATATTTTTTAAAACAAAAATGTTTTGTACTATTTTCTGTTGCAAACACAAAATTAATTTTAGAAAGATATTTATTTTAGAAATCAATATTTTTTGTTTTTAAGTTAATAAACTTAGAATATATATATATATATATATATATATATATATATATATATATATATATATATATATATATATATATATATATATGCAAAAATTCAAACGAAAACCCATAAAATTGAACAACCCATAAAATTGAAAAATCGAAATCAACGAAAACAACCACAAACCTCGCCAACACACTACATCTCGTGCTAACATACCCCAATCGATTCTCGGCAGATTGGCGGTGGCGTGAAGTGGGAAAGAGACTATGAGTTGTAAATCATGAGGCATGAGAATTAGGGATGTAAACGAACCGAACAAACACGAACGGTGTAACATCCTGAAAATGGGCCTAGTAGTACCTAGTTGTACTTCGTGCTTAAATAGTTGTACAGTGGTTATAAGTGATTTAAATTAGTGTGTTTTAAGTTGATAACGCGTGTTATGCGTTAATTAGAGTGATTGTGTGAAAAGTGTCAAACGTGTTTAAAAGTGATAAAGTGTTAAACGGTTTCGCGTTATGATTCCGTAGATATCCCCGTTAGTTGAAAAGTGATAACGTGTGTTAAGTTGTAAGTTGGAAAGGGGAACAAAATACCCCGTGTCTTAATTAAAGACCCCAGGGTCGGTTTGTTACACCCTTATCCTCTGGGAGATTGCAAACACTCACACAAATACACAAACATACGTACAAACCAAATACACACACACACTTTGGAGATTTTGAAGAGAAATCAAGAATCAAGTTGTTACAAGGGATTCCAGTAGCAAATTGGAGTTACAATCTGCTGTGTTTGTTCATCCTTGTAAGTGTTCTTCACTATAAAACTTAGATTTGTGTTCTTGAAAGAGAAACCCCAATTTAATGGTGTTTAATGGGTTCTAAGTGTTGATTTGTGTCAAAAGTAAGTTTGTAAGTGTTTATGGATGTTAAGTAAAGTGGATAAGTGATTGAAACTGAAGTTTAGATCGATTTAAGTGATAAAATGGTGATTTACAGTAGCTGTACGCGAACAGAGTCGAAGAACACTGTAACTGGGATCCATGCGGTCGCATGGCATGTGCATGCGGTCGCATGGGGGTACATGCGGTCGCATGGGGTTTCTGGTATCCATACGGTCACATGGCATGTGCTTGCGATCGTAAGGGTGTTTGTGAATTCCGCGCCACATAAGTTTTTGAGGTCGCGCCGCGTAAATGTGTGATGTGATCGCATGTGATAGTCTTTTGACTGTAAGTCTTGTATTTGTGCTATGCGATCGCATGGTAGGTCCATGCGATCGTATGGGTCTGTTTTGTGGTGTTTACCGCTTACGAGCGAAGGAAATAAGGTTTGCGACCGTAAGTATGTAACTTGCGATCGTAACCAACCCTAGAATCATGTTTGCGATCAAAAGGTGATGTCCCTTGCGATCGGAAGCATGTGTTGGGAAAAAGGAACCTTTGCGATCGCATGGGGTATCCTTGTGATTGCATGGCTGTTCTGTTGGGTCCCTTACGACCGCAAGGCAGGTCCTTGCGACCGCAAGCAGGGGATCCAACCTGACAGCTTGTGTAACTTGTGTTTTACCCTATGTGTGCTATGTGTATGTGATAACCAAGCCTAAACCTAATGTGTTAGGTGTACCTGATGAACCGGAAGACACGAGTGGCGTATTTGCTTAGCAAAGACTCCAGGTGAGTACCGGTTTTCCCATGAGACTCAGTAAGTAGGGCTATCTAATGTATTGAAACGTGCTATTGTAATAGTGGTGGATGCACGTGCGAGGTAAGTGGAGTAGTGACGTGTAGTGTTATAACATGTGTAACGTGATTATGGTAGTGACGATAGATAAGTGAAGTGATACGAGATAGACCCAAGTAGGGTTGTGACTTGTGTGACAACTATGTGCTATGTTTAATGTGTAAATTGTATTATGCTCATCCAGAATGAGCAGAAGCTAATGTAATAATGTGTATGTGCATGCAATTGGATCCTTATTGGATCGGTTATGTGTTTATGTGTTATGTCCGGACAATTAGGGGACTGTACCACAGTTCCTGGAGATTGGTTAAGGTCAGCCGTGTAGGCTGGTCTCTAGGGGCCCGATAGGGTCTGGAAGTGGGGGGTTAACGGCACCGAGTGTATACGCTTGGTGAAGGCTCTGCAGGCCACTGTTCCTTGACGAAGATGGGGTTCTTGGCGTAAGTCAGAACTGGTTATCTAAGGGGGTTCTTGGCGTAAGCCGGAACTGGTTATGAAATGGGGTTACTGGTACAAACCGGAACTGGTAAACGCGATGGTGGGTTGCTCTTCGCTCCCCACCGAAGCGGACGGTTGTGATTGATTTCTCAGCTTGGATCGTTGAGCCAGGCTAGCTACCTCGCAAGATATGATCCTGCTGACATGTCGGCACACCGCTATGTGATAGCTTAGCTCTGTGTGCCTTAAATGTGTTATGATAGCATGCTTATTGATGCTTATGTGTAAATTGATGCTCACTAGCTAGTTGTAGCTAACGGTGCAAGATTTCCCTTTTTCGCAGGTTTGAGACTGATGGCCTGGCGAGCTTGGGTTACTCATGGGTAATAGTAGTATTTATTGTTTGTGGAACACTATTTGTTATTTATATGCATGTGATCCGATGGTCGGTCGTTGGTCGTGGTAACACCTGTTTTGTGAAATGTTAACTAGTCAGATAACAATCTGAGATTTTTGTAAATGGTGGGTATATCCGCTGCAATCATTTGATAAATAAGTTTAAAAAGTTTTAATTGGCGCTAATTTTAAGCTCGTGAAACACGGTGTTACAAACGGTGCTTGTTTGTGTTCGTTCGTTTAACTTTAGTCGAACAAAAAAACGAACACGAACAAATTTTTGTGTTCGTATTCGTTCGTTTAACGTTAGCCGAACAAAAATTACGAACACGAACGAGCATGTGTGGTCGATTGTTTGAAAAATTGATTAGTTCATGTACATTTTTGTTCGTTCATTTAAATGATAAACAAGCAGTAAACGAAGGAACACACACTATATATAATACAAATCCAACATTATTAAACACAAATAAACACTATATCTAAACACACACATAGAATATAAATATATACTTATATAAAATATAAACAAACTTAAACGAACGGATAAACGAACGTTAACGAACATAAATGAACGAACGAGAGCTCTGTTCGTGTTCGTCCGTTTAATTAAACGAACGAAAAATCTTGTTCATGTTCGTTCATTTGATAAACAAACGAACATAAACGAATTTCCCGCCGAACAATTTCACGAACGATTAATGAAAGCTCGGTTTGTTTACAACCTTAATGAGAATTGTAGTTGGTGATTCGGGCATACTACAATGCTAGAAAGTGAGTCATAAGTGGTGACGCCGGATGAAGGGGATGATGGGCGGTTAATCGACAAGGGAAGAGGGATCGACATTCTTACTAGTCGTAGATTTAGGGCTATATTTACAAAAAATTGATAATAAAGTGGGCAATTTGAATCACACGAAATATATGAAGGGTCTAGAAGTGTTCTCTCTGTTTTACAATTCAAAGTGGTTCTTCACTGATCCTATCTCTCTCTCACTCACACACACCCATTCTCTCTCTCTCTTTGATGAAACAGTTACAGTTGTTTTATGTGTGTTTTTGTGAAAATCTTTATTTGCTTACAAAGATCAATAATGCTAAATGTTATGTTGGAGTTAAAATGAAAATTTTAAACATGCATATTTTTAAAACCAACCAAAATGGTGTGAACGAACTAGAAATTCTCTAGAATACAATCTAAATGTATAATCAAGTCTAGCTGTTTGGACTTTTATGTGCTTTATTTCAAGTATTTGTGTTTATATGTTAGTTTTTAACTTATTCTTTTTTGTTTACATTGCAATGTGTGAGTTCTATTATATATTGTGTATGTATGTTAGTTTATTTATATTAATCCTTATTTTTGATTTTTCATGAGATATTACAACCTCGTGGGTGTATGTGTGCGTGTAAAGAAAGAGAGAATAAAATATTACCAAACCGGGTATCGGTCCACCACTACATGCAGCTTTGTCATAACCCAAATTAGGTTCCTCTTGCACATCTCTTTAGTTAAGCCTAAACCACCACCCCATATTCCATTTTCCTTTATATGGTTAATGGTTGTTTCCTGTGAATATAGCTTGAGATTGTTATAACTAAAGGCAATTGCAAGAATCTGTTAAATCATAAGTACAATATGTATACATACCTGCAAATAATTCATAAGTGTTTTTAAAGAAGCTGTTTGGTCTGGTCCAACTTCGTATGATCTAATATAAAATCTCTCTGAATACAAAGTTATCTACCATTCTCATTGGATAATTATCGTTTTGGTTAAGCACCATCTTTGGGCTTAAGGAAATACTTCTCGTAGCACCAACTCTTGTAGCATTTAACTTGATAACTCCATGCACTTCGATGGGTCGTAGTGTGCTTCGAAGATTATTAAGTGTCATCCCATGATACGAAGAAGAATTCATAAGGAAAGAGGCAATGGTAGACATAAAACCTTAGCTAATAAGTTCTCAAGATCAAATTATTGTAATATACATTGCTAACATTTCTGATTTAGGTATTTATAAATCATATATAAATGAATTACTTTATTTATTTCTCATGCACCATTAAGGCACAATCCTATAGTTTCAACTCATATAGATCCATATAGGTTAAGCTATATTGCAAGTTAGGTATGAAATTATAGTCTATGTGAAGATAAACATGGCCTATCATAGTTAGGTTATAAGTTATAAGGAATTGATTGTATTGATTTTATATGTATATCATTTATTTGCATTAAGAATATATTTAAATCTATTCATAGTTATGGTGGCGGTTTAGAGAAGGGCGGAGCTAGAAATTTTATACTAGGGGGTTTCCTTTATAAAAACACTAATGATACTCATAATATACGAATGATGTAAAAAAGTTTGATTAATTATAAGATAAGTAAATAATCAAAAGTCTGTTTAAAAACAAGAAACTACGTGTTAATTTAATGCTTAAGCTTTGCTAAAATAAATCGGTTTTTGCCAACAAAGTACTAACTAAAACAATATTTCCGATCTTTAATATAAAATAAGAACGATACAATTCGGTTACTTGACTAAAAGTTCTTTATAATAATAAATAACTCAATAACTTATATGTAAATTGTAATCCCACGTGAATAATTTTTCTAGTTTCTAGATTCATTGATGGACTAATGGCGTATGTTTTATGTTTTGATAAAAATAAAAACAACATTTACATTCAAATTAAAATGATGCAAAAGCATAATAATAAAACAGAAAATAAAATAATCAAAAACAATATTTACATACAAATTAAAACGATGCAAAAACATAATAATAAAACAGAGAATAAAATAATAAAAAACAATATTTACATTCAAATTAAAACGATGCAAATACACAATAACAGAACAGAAAATAAAATATCATTGGACATATTAGTAGATAATAACATATCATGAAAAACGTCTCGAGAAATAGTGAATAAAATAAGAAAATCTCTAAACCCTTAAAGACAGTTTGCCACTTTACACTTTAAACTCTTCATTATTTATTCTAGTACTATACCAAGCTTCCAATATTAATTAAGAAGGAACTTAACAAAAAGTGGTTACACTATACTTATACAATTATACTATAAAAGAACTTTGCCTAATTAGAGAGCGTGTGACATACTTCGTCCTCCTCTATCTCCCTATATGGTGGTCATTAAACTTGCAACTTAAAATAAATGTTAATTTCACATCTCTAGTTTAACTTTATGCGATTTGGCCCTTCCTTATTGGTTGTATGATCAATTATTATTATTATTTTTAAGAAAATATTCTAATATATATAAAAGACTAATTTTAATCAAATTTATTAAACAATTTTGTCCGTTTATTTTAATCAATTAAAATCTCAACTATCCACTAATATTGTAATTAAAATTCGATTTTGACTTTCATAAGTCAAAGTTGTTTACTTATTTATATTATAAATTATTATACATTATTTATATCTAATCCTATTTAATTTACAAATCAAATTATTTATCTTCGTATTTATTATATTTTAATCTAATTAGATCTCATTTGTTATGGTAAATTAACTTTTGAAGTTATATGATACACAATTTTTCTTAATTACATATTTTCTTATAATTGTAGCAATAAATAATGATACACTTGTGTCGAAACATCTACTATTGACCTCTGTGTTAACGCCGTCTTTCATTATTTTTTAAATTTTCATATTTTCGTGTTTTATAATTATTAAATAACTTTTTCTTAATAATTAGTACTTATTATTTTTTAAAACAATCCGTAATACACGAGAATTTAATCTAGTTAGTAATAACCAAATAAATCTTAAAGCTTATGTTTTGTTCAATATACAGATAATTAAGCACACCCAAACATTCAATACTCTATTTTAACAAAAGATATTTTATTTCTTATGCTTAGAGATATTAAAACCCGAAAAAATAATCAATGAATACCATGTTTGATATTTTTTATAAGAAGAAAATGATCCATAATATTAACATGTTATACGTCGTATTCTTACAAGCCTATTAAATATTAAATAATCTTATATCCTTATTAAAAGAAAAGGATGCTTACCTCATCATTTGCCTTCCCTAAAAAATCTTCACCAATCACAGCTTTTTATTTTTTTAAAAAAAATAAAAAAAATCGAAAATATGGTAATTATTACGTCACAAGCCTTTCAAATCCTTAAGGGAACATATTGATTAGCTTCTGGGGTACGCTTCGTGCAATTCCCTATCGCGGACTTCACCATCACCGACTTCCAAATCCTTCTTCGATTCCCCTATCTTTGACTTCCCTATCCTTCTTCTTCGATGATTAATTGAGTTCTTGGAGATTCTTCGCTGCCTTCTTCGGATAACGGATCTGGATCTGAACTCGCTGCTCCCTTATTCAATAACGGATCTGGTAAGTCTTCTTCCCTGTTTCTATAACACAGAAATGATATCTTATTTCAAAACCATAAAACAGATTCATCAAATAAGAAACAGTAGGTGCATGAATTCGATAGGATTTTATGGATGAACTATGGGATTGGAGTAATTAATTTTAGTTAAGAAATCAAATGTTTATATGGTGGCTTAGAATCTGTTCTTCGATGGAAGCAATTGGTATTAGGTTATGTGAATTATAATTTCCTTCATGATGAGGTTGAATTGTTATTGGATGGTCAAGAGGTGAATTGAGATTACTAAAAGGTAGTGACTTGGAGTTTGGCAAAGCACGATTATTTATATGAACTAATTTGTATTTTGGTGACAGTATTGTGTGGTTACTTACATCCAAATTGCAATTAGGTGTTTCTATTTTATTACAATCCATACTTGATTATTGGAGAATCAAGAATGTAATTAGGATTTAGGAGGCTGAATTGTATAAGGTGTCCTAAATTATGATTAGGATTAATTAAACTTGAATGTGTATAATGTGCTTCAATATGCTTGAATTCGATGAATGTATGAATATGCTTCGATATGCTTTAAATCTGATTGCATGTGCTTCAAATGTAAAGCTGTGTAATTTGTTTATTTGGTTATGTAGTTACAAAAAGACAATTTAAATTTATATATGTTTTTAAACTTTGTTCAAATGCACATAAAGGTAACAAAGTTTGCAAATTTACCGTTTGAGGTAATCAACTTTATTTGCTCTTACTAAATGAACTTTCTGTTGTTGTGGAAAGTGCAATTAACTACAAACCAAATTTGACCATTTCTGGCAGCACTCTTAATAGAGTACCCAAAAAATAGAAAATTTAGGGTGCATTCAGTTGTGGAGCAGATATGCAGAATGAAACATACCTGCAATGTGAAAAGCCTGTCCTCAAATTGGATTTCTTTAGTTAAGAAATCAGCTCCAATGGTAGCTTTGTACTGATTACTAAAATTTCGATTCACGTATCTAGATTATCACAATTTAAGGGAAACATCAATAACACTACTACATATTGATTTTTGACACCAAATCTGGTTCTAATAACATGCATAATGAAAAATACCTTTGATTAATTGATTTGTAAATATTTTTTGATTACAGGAACTTCAAGCTCTACTTGCTTTTGTTACACTTGCCGTTGTCAAGGTATACAGTTTTGGTTACCACTTACTTATGGTAGCTTTGTACTGATTACTAAAATTTCGATTCACGTATCTAGATTATCACAATTTAAGGGAAACATCAATAACACTACTACATATTGATTTTTGACACCAAATCTGGTTCTAATAACATGCATAATGAAAAATACCTTTGATTAATTGATTTGTAAATATTTTTTTATTACAGGAACTTCAAGCTCTACTTGCTTTTGTTACACTTGCCGTTGTCAAGGTATACAGTTTTGGTTACCACTTACTTATGGTTTACAATTGCTAACTGCATTGACTTGTGATTAAATCCTGATATTTTGAACTGAGATCTATTCTAAATTTATAATAGAAGTTGGTGATTTCATTTTGCCAAATTTCAACTCGCAACAACACAATTCTCTGGTCTAGAGACCCGGGCTTAAAAAGGGTGGTGTTTATTATAAGATGTTTTCATTTGAGTAGCTCAAAAAGGGTGGTGTTTATTATAAGATGTTTTCAGGAAAAGCTAGCCCACATGTGTAGTGCATCTGGAATTTTGTTGTTAATGTTTGTTGATATTTGGTTTGGACATGGGTTTAGGATTGCAGTTAAATTTCTTTGATTCATGTTATTTTATCAGCTTTTTGAACCTTATTTTGGAACATCATTTGTTCTAATTTGTATTGTTCTATGGGGAATGTGTGTTGGGATTTAGTAGTTGAATGTGATTGTTGGTTACAGTGATTTCAAGTTGAAATAATTAGTTATATTGCTTGGTGTCAACTGTCACACAATGAGTTTTGCATTATTGATATCTTATTATTAAGTAATAGAGCTAAAGTACTCTGTTAACAAAAATTTTAAACCTTTACATAATCACATACGCGATGGTTTACTATCTAATTGATCTGTAGATTTTCGTTGATTACAGGAACTTCAAGCTCTACTTGCTTTTGTTACACTTCTTGTTGTCAAGGTATACAATTTTGGTTACCACTTACTTATTGTTTATAATTAATGCTAATTGTTTTAGAATCTTTTGAGTATTCAGCAAAAACTTTTTTAGAATTTTTGAGTTGGTGAATCAAGTTGGTGGGTGTACTGGGGATAAATTCTGGCCTATAAAGATTTGAGTTGGTAACTTGGAATGGCTTAATATACTTATAGTTACAACTATGGTGTTCTAACTTTGGTGGAGAAGCTGTGAAAGTGAGACCAAGATGATAAATTGATTCAGTTGTTGGTTATATGCCTAATGAACCTCCTTCTTATATCTTCATTTGCTAGAGGAATATTTTAGAATTTTCTGATTTTTTTGTCCTTACATTTTAGACTATAGGTTTTGTAAAGAATGTTGTATGGTGGTGTATGTCTCATTCTTTGAGACATATAGTAGTATTATATTTTTGCTTTTAAAAAAATTACACATAAAGTAATATTTGTTATGGATTTTATTTTATTTGGAATTTAAAAAATGTTGAATAAATAATTATAAGGTATAGAAAATTAAACTTAATTAATTTATGAGATGTGCATAAATAATTATAAGTTATACATCTAATGTTTAAGTCTCGATCTAAGTTAAAGTCTTTTTTTTTTCTTAAGTTAATAGGAAATTTCTTTTTAATATATACATAATTTTATCTGTACATTCTTTCTAATATGATTGCGTTTTTTCTCATCCATGTATATTATTTTTGAAAGGCATGTATTTTTTTAGATAAATAATAATTTTATATTAATTTCTTATACCCGTTCATTACAAAAAATATCGAAAATATCTACAAATACCATATCCAGATCTGTAAATAATAATAATAATAATAATAATAATAATAATAATAATAATAATAATAATAATTGCATACTATCTAACTCATAAAACAAACATACCACATAATGAGGTTAAATATACCAGTTATGAACCCGGGCCTGAAGAAAGAATGATACATTTGTGTGTCAGCGCATCAAACTGTTGTAAGAACCAGATATATGTTAAGTTTGTTAAGATATATCATGGATCTAAGAAGAGATGCCGTAATGTGGTACAGGGCCACCTAGCAACGGAGGATAGAGGCTGAGAGTGGCGATTGGGTACATAAAGTAACGTAATAGTCGAGCTATTTTTTGAATTTTTTTTATAATACTAATAAAATATATTAAGAATGAAAATACAAGGAAAATAGTTAACAAAAGCATTGTATTTATAAAATACTTTTACGCAAATTACGTGTATAACTATAAATTACTTATCTGCAATAGCTCTTAGATAAAAGTGTTCATTAAAATAATTATATAATATAGTTTTATACTAATTATAGTTTAGATATATGAATTTATACTATGAAAATGTTTATACTAATTAACTTTAATGTTATAATATTATGACAGAATATCCGTTGTTATTAGTTAGTTAGTTGATAAATATACCACATCAGTCTATTAATAAAATCAATTGACATTAAAATTTATATACTTTTTGAAACAATGTATAAATGAAAAGGTCAAATATAAAAGATTCTTCAACTAATCCCGTAAAGTTATTACAATTATTTTTATCTATTTCATTTGTAATTAACCTGATGACCAAATTTTGTGATGAATGTTTTTCTATCTATTTTTGTATTTATTTTATATTAATTTATAGCTACATATTATAACATAAATTTTTAAAATTTATGAACTTTTAAAAATGCTACGTACAAAAGTTTTGAAACCTACCGGGACACCGTACATGCTAATTTGCATATACTTAGATGGATGTCATCATTATTTAACTTTTAATAAATTTAGTTTACAATTACAAAGATTCAAATGTATAATTGGCTAATAAAAATGTCTTAAAATCACTTGATATTATTACATCAACAATAATATTATACTTATGTGTTTACAATGTCGGAGCAAAGCTCTATCATGAGAAACATTTATATGTGACGGTTTTTCGAGTGAAGAGTAAAGAGGGGTTAAAAATTTCTAATTTGTGATGATGAAGGCAACCCTACTAATAAAACTATGAATGTTGTTTATAAAGAGGTTTTATAGAAAATCTAATTATAATCTTATGTATGAATTTCAAATTCCATAATGGTTGTTTATTTTTTACGAGATTTTATATTTATGTCTGTGCTTTGTAATTATTTTTACTATATGTGTTAGTACTATTTAAAACTATATAAATTTAAAATTGACTTATATTATCCCCGTGTTGATACACGGGTCGTTTAGCTAGTAATATTATTAAAAGAAAATGGTTTCTTTCTTTCACTAAAAATTCTCCACCAATCACATCTCTTGATTTTTAAAAAAATCAAAAAAATCAAAAATATGATGTCATAATTGCAAAATTTTCTTAAGGTCGATTTGGAAGGGGGTGGGGAATATAAATTGTTAAGGGGGTAGTATGAAATATGTGAGGGGGTTTTAGAAAAATTATATATTAATGTAATTAATTATAAGTTGTTTGAAAATTATATTTAATAACTTCAAATATATTTTGTTTTGAGATAAATGATTATATATTTGTAATCGTCTCATTTTTATCTACGTTTTGATATAAACTTTATCGGAATATGAGGTTTTTGAAAAAATTAGTATAATTTAATTGTTTTATCAACATTTAAGTAGTTATTGTACATTTTATTCGTCTTTTATAGTTATTCCCTCTACATAATATAGTCGATATAATCACTGATTTTTTGGTATTTTGATAAAAAGAATTAAAAAATATACTATAACTAATGGTTAGTAGCATAAAGTTGTATACAAAACTACCACTACCGTTAGAGCTTTTTAAAATTAATTGTTAGTTGTGAGTAAATAACACTTCAGACTCTAGAACTCTACATAATTACTGGGTAGTGAAACAACTGTCATGATAGTGAGTTTTGTAACTACACATACAACTTGAAAATTTATAGAAATTTTTTAATTGTCTACGTTGTCTTATTTTTTAACTAATAACTTGATACAAAAAATAAAAGTTATTATTACATGGATATATGACTAATAAATTACACTTAAGTGATTTACGTATGTATAGACATAATCTATTCTATGTTAGAATCTCATTTTTATGCGATCTAATTTACGTATACTTAGATGGATGTCATCATTATTTAACTTTTAATAAATTTAGTTTACAATTTCAAATATTCAAATATATAATTAGTTACTAAAAATGTCTTTAAAACACTTGATATTATAACATCGACAATAATATTATAGTTATGTCTTTACAAAGTCGGGATAAAAGCTCTATCAAGATAAACACATTAATATTATACTAAAAACTTTTAGACGTGTAATGTAACTTTATATTTCTTAAAAAGAGTATTTATAAAAAGTATTAAAATTACACGTTTTTACTCATGGATAGTTATATGTGACGGTTTCTTGAGTGAAAAATAAGGAGTGGTTAAAAGTTTATAGTGCGATAATGAAGGAAACCCCTACTAATAAAACCATGAATGTTATTTATAAAGAGATTTTACAGAAAATATAATAATAATCTTATGTATGATTCAAAATTCTGTAATGGTTATTCATTTCTTATTTTCTTACGAGATTTTGTTTTCCTATCTATGCTTTGTAATTATTTTTACTATACGTGTTATGACTCTTTAAAACTATATAAATTTAAAATTAACTTATGTTATCCCGTGTTGATACACGAGTAGCTTAGCTAGTAAATATTAAAATTTCTAAAGTTTAAATGTTTAGTATATTTTTATTACAAGCGAACAAATACGGAAACAGTATTGTTGACTTTTCAAACAAGTGTGCGTGTGAATCGGGTTACTTTCACCATCTTCTCCAGAACTCCTCTTCCCTGACTTTCCCTCTAGTCTTTCCTGTTTTCTAGGGTTCTCTCTCCGTCTCCGGTTGCTTCTTACACACATGGATTCACTACCAGCACCGTCATTAATGGCAGGTGGCTCCATCATTCATCAATTTGCAGATGTTGTTGCTGATGATCATGATGATCGCACTTCAGAAGAGGATGTCTGCAGTATATGTCTCGATGCTTTTGACTCTCATGATAACCCTCCCACTGTATCCACTCTGCCATTATCTATCTCTAATTATTCTTGCACTACAATTTTAACTCTTTGATTATACTTCAGTTTTAGGGTAGCGAGTTTCTACAGAAAGTTCGAATTAAATTTGTTTTTTCTTTGTTTTTCAGTATTGCTCTGAGTCCTCATGTGGAAACTAATGTGTTTTAGGCTTCGATGAGATCGTCTACTGTTTACCCAGATTTTGTGTGAAAACTGTGGGAGTATAGGTTGATATGTCATGGTGATATATGATCTGCTATGTAGACAATAGACAGGGGATACCTATATGACCATTAGTCGAATATTTTTCACTAGAGATGCGTTTAGTGTATGTCCATATTAAAGTTTTAGAACATAATTGGTTCTTTTCGGAGGGAAACCAAGCTTAGTATGTGTACTTCCATGGATGGTACCTCCATGTAAATGTAACTGCTGTCTTCACCTGAGTTAATAAAGAACTGATGGTGAATAGAAATAATGTAAAGCTCATTCAATGAGACTAACTTGTTTTAATCACATATTGGCACAGTGACGTGTACCCTATATTGGAGCATTAAGAGTTAAATAGTTGGAAAATGCAATAAGGAACTAAGAAGTAATCGTGTCTTAATGCTCATTCTACATTTCACTTTTAATGGGTCTCAACTTCATAGCCGATGTTGGCTGCTGTCTGCTAAAATGGAACTAAATAAATGGTATGGTATTAGTGTTATCTATTGGGTACTACCATGCCCAACGTTGATGCTTATTTCTGAGCTTGATACCATGTAAATCACAACAAAATAAAAGAAAAAAAGACCTGTGAATCGGGTAAATCACAACTCTCAATGATTTCGGATTTGGACTTTAGTTGGTGGCCTTAAGGAGTTGAAGCGTTGAGATTTGAACATGGGGAACTCTTTGCCTCTTTCAGAGAGTTTTAAGAGCCCAACATCCAGCCAACCCTATCGGGGTTGCAACAGTAATACTTCATTTTCTTATCAATACGACCAACGTAAGAGAATTGTTTATAGTGTTTTGGTTGTAGTGTCTCCTATCAATTTGTACTACATTGATTCTTCATTCAAAAGGACGAACTTAAAACATATTCTTCAAATAGTAGTTATAAATGTCATATCTAACTTCGTCAGTATTAACTTTAGTGCCAATAATAATTAATAAAGTATCCTTCATCTGTGGGCTTATTTCCTTGCTAATCTTCCCAATGTTTACTCAAAGACAAAAGTTAGCAGTAAATTATCTTGCTTCAGTTGCAGAAAAATTTTCCTCTCATTATCTGAGTTGTCATGTGTCCCTGAGTATGAACGATGATGTTTGATGATTCAGGTGGTAATTGCACTTTTGAAGTACCTTCAATCATATTAATTCATGTTTATGGTATTTTTCCACACTCAGGTAACCACCTGCAAACATGAGTTTCATCTCCAGTGTATCCTGGAGTGGTATGAAGCAACCTTCTTCCTCACTTTATAAAATCACATTGCATGCTTTATGACCCTCACACTCAATAGGTTTTGGTTTTTGGTGGAAATCACTTCTCTTCAGGTCACAGAGAAGCAAAGAATGCCCAATATGTTGGCAGGTGATCGTGTTGAAGGATCCAGCCAGGTACAAGTTGCCATATCAGTGAATTATATCACGATTATAATCAACGAACCTTTTTTATAATTTATTGTGCGAAAGTGCGTTAATAAGCTAGGCCAAGTTGTAACTGTACTTGATAATAGTTCTTATAACTGCATTTTACAGTGAACCCTATATGGATACTTTAGAAGAATCTGCCTTAACTTCCAACATTAGTAGGTTGGTTTGTTGAGCACTTGAGCTTATGAATTACACGACCAGAACTAGGCTCATGAATATGATTAAGACACACTATAGAAGTAGCTTTAAGAAGTCACCACAAAGGTTTTATATCCCCTGTCCTCCATAAAAGTCTAAGTGAAGCTAAAAGATCAAGTGAATATTTGAATATGTATAACAAAATTTCAGATTATTTAGTTCCATTGTTTTTTCCCCTAATAACTAGTTTCATCAATTTATTGGAACAACATTTAGTCAAGAGCTTCTATCTATGGTGGAGGATGAAAGATGCGCAAGGTCTGTGCTCAGGATTCGTCATGTGTACGAGGATCCTCAGGTTGATGATGTATGTGACGACTATGTTCTATGGTCAACGTTGATGACTTTCCTTTTGGAATTCTGTTCTTATTCTCTGAGTCAAAACATGTTATCTCAGGATGTCGAGTATGCTGATTCCGATATTGAAGAACAAGTTATTAGAAGTTTTGAGGCTCCCACAAGCAGCTTGCGTTATGGAAGAAGGAACAAACTAAGATTTTCCGGAGTTGGTCCTTCACAAATACATCCTTCAGCTGTTGGGAGTAATGTGCCAATTGGACAGCAAATGTATACGTCACTTGAAGATTTCCACTATGCTTCATCACAGGATAATGTAACTGGTTCTAGCTCGTTGTCCACTTTTGTTCATCAAACCTCACCATCTGAAGCTCCATCTATTAGTTATGTGACATCCGAGACTCCTGACAACAGAGACTATACCACTGTACCCAGGTATTTCCTTCAACATGTGCTTCAAATACTTTTATATTCAAAATGTTTTTATATCTGTATGTCTTGGCGTTTGTCAAAGGAAATGTGATAATTCTACTTCACTAGAAGCTAGAGGTGGCAAATCGGCAGGGCAGGTGGGTTGGGTAATGGCTCAAATGGGTTTTGATCAAAACGAGTATTTCCTTGATTCAGGTTGGGTTGACCCAAAACACTCTTGTCCAATTTTTTTACTTTTACTTTATCTATGTCTAAAATAGGTGTATGAAAATTATATTCTGTCGATGATATATGAAACTATAATGAACAATTTAGGGGTGTAAGCATTAAAGTGCACTTCGTATGAATTTCGACCCAATTGATGTTCTTCCTCTTTTTGCTAAGTTTTTCCATTTTACGTGTCTGATCAGTGAGAAAAAATAATTTGAATCGATCCATTCATAAGTAATAGGTCAAAACTGTCACCTCTACCAGAAATTATTGTTGAATATCCCTAGACACTAAATTTGCTTAAAACAGTAGCTTCCAAACCCAATGGAGGCATGTGTGTGAGTAGTTATCACTTAAAAAAAACCTTGCAAGTGACGACTTTGGGAAACTTAAATATTCAAATAATAGAATTATGTTGTGTCATTGCAAAACGGGCTACTTTTTTTTGGCATTTTGTAAGTTTATGGATCGCTGTACTTAGATGGATAATCTTGCAGAGTTCTTGATAGCCACTCACCAAATGGTAGCCCTGGAAGACCAATAGCAGCTGATATGCATGCGTTTTCAGAGTCTGTTAAATCCAAGTTTTCTGCTGCTTCAGCGAGGTGTGCTATTTCCTATTTGAAACTTTTCTCATACAAACCAATCGTACTTTTATCTTAATTAATTCTGAGATGATTTCCACTTCTGGCAGGTATAAGGAATCAATCTCAAAAAGCACTCAAGGTTTAAAGGCAAAATTGCTTGCCAAAAATAGTCCAGTAAAAGAACTAAGCAGAGGAGTTCAGCGAGAAATGAGTGCAGGAATTGCTAGAATCTTTGAACGTTTAGATCCCGCTATAAAAAGAGATGGTGATGGAATAAACTTAAACCTTTTCAAAGGGAAACGTACGCAAGAGAATATATTAAGTCCTCCCCTTCCTGAAAATTCTGCTGAAAGTCCCAAGGATGCGGGTTCACACGTGGGAACTATGCATATCTAAATTGCTTCAGTATGTCCGGATCTTTTCAGGTTAGCCATATAATGCTTTTGGTGATTATACTGCATATTTTCTTTCAAACAAAAGAAGTGTTGAAATCATGTTTTCTAGACTGCCATAGTTTCCATGTACATACTCGCTTGGACTTTGATAAGTGAAAATTTGAATTAGGATCACAAAAACAAAACCTTAGAATTATCGAATACAGCTTTCTGCAGAATTCTATATGTATCTATGAGATCGAGTATGGAATTCTGTTTACTCAAAAACGATTCGTGAGTTTTTGTGCTTACAAAATAGATTTTGAGCGATTCTCAACTATTTCCACCTTAATCTTAATCTTTCTGTTCGACTCTTCTTAGCTAATTTTTTCTACTCGGTTCTTTTGACCTTTTTGAGGGAAAACACGACCCAAATTGACCTGATTATGGGTTAATGGGTCAAATTTGCCACCTCTTAGGCTCTTACTGAATGTGTAGATTTACTTCAAATTGCTGAGGTGAAGATTTATGTTTTCTAGCAACCAGATAAATTAAACATTGGGCTATGAACAATCTGACTGACCTTTTTTGCCTTTTTGCCCTATTTATTTCTATGGAACAGGATCAAATGTCTGTTTCACTGGGGGGAAAGGAAGTTGAAGATTGAGCTACATTTACAGATGATAATAGTAAAGTGACGTATACCAAAGAACAATTCTGCCATCACCTTGATGGATGGGTGATTTGTTTGCGTCCTGCAATAACTGTATTTGTCATTTTTCCAGGTTCACTTGTGTTTATGAGAACATTGGTTTTCATGTAAAACTATAACTACTCCGTCTTGTTAGGATCACGAAAACAAGGTGGGCAAAGACATTGAAAGAGATTTGTTATGTGAAATCCTTCTCTCTTTGCCCATTGGCAATTATTTGCTTGAGAATGTGATAAAAATGTTGCTTAATTTGTCTTCTTATCATGACATCTATACATTTGATCTTCTTAGCCTATTGGGTTCGTGTAAAACATCTTTCCACATCCACCTCAGGTACCTTACCCTACCATACAATTTTCAGGAAAAAAACAAGCGCATAATAAATAATTAAAAGCGCATTTTATAAACAAACGCCGTGTACATCAGTTGGTTAAGGCTTTGTTATATAAGTTAGGAGGGTATGATTTCGACTCCAATCGCTCCCATGCAGTTTTCATATATATTTTTTTCTTTTTGGCTTTAGCAACTACTTTTTCATATAAATTTAGAAGATTATTCAATTTAGTTCATTTTTAAGTCTTAGTCTTAAAGGACTAATTTTAGCCTTTGAATCAATCACATCAATGATCCAAAATGACATTTTAAAATATTAGACGGAGGGGATATTTTTGTCAATTTACATGTGATGCTTTTACTTGATCACATGTGATTGTATCCTTAGGTTGTATACTTATCATATATGATTGCATAAAACATGTGATTAATCTTGATCAATAATTTGTATTGATTTAATAGCTAAAATTAGTCTCTTAAGATTGTTTTTTTACAGTCTTTATTGAACACATCTCATAAAAAATTTAATACATGGTAATAATTCAAATAACAATTATATTATTATTCTAAATTTTATCTTAGTTAAAAATCTATGTAGGCATTAAATGATTTTTTTAATTTTATTTGTTTCTCAAGTACCGTTTTAATCTATGTACACATTAATTTAACGGATATTAATGTTATCCGTTTTCTGTCTTTAAGTTTTACTAGTAAGAGCCCGTGCTCCGCACGGGTGTGGGAGTGCTAAAATCTGATCGTGGTTGAAAACGTAAACCCGGTTTGTGAAAAGAGTACACGGGTCTTGGGTTGACCGACTTTACCCATTCTAAACCCGGCTATTATCCGACAAAAAAAAAAAAAATAAAAAAACGACCCGGTCCCACAAGAGCACGATAAAAATAATTATAATTCAAATTCCAAACTCGTAACTGACCCACCTAACCGGCCCGCCAAAAAAAATTATTTAAAAAAAAAAACAATTGGTTCAGTCTCAAAAAAATTTAACCCAATATATGTTTGACCAAAAAAAAAAGCTCAAAAAAAACCCTAAAGACTACTCATATTAAAAAAAAACAATTGGTTCAGTCTCAAAAAAAATTAACTCAATATATGTTTGACCCAAAAAAAAGCCAAAAAAAAAACCCTAAAGACTACTCATATATATAAACTACCCACATTATCCTCCCATTTTCCACTCCAAACAACACACCAAAACCCTAATCTCCCCCTCCCTTCACAACCGCCTCCCTCCCTCTCTCCGGCGAACCACCTCCCTTCACAGCCGCCTCCCTCCCTCTCTCCGGCGAACCACCTCTCCGTAGCTCTCTCTCTCTTGCAAACTCGCAGTCGCCGTCTCTCTCTCTCTTTCGCTTCGCTGCCGTCACTCTCTCTCTCTCTCTCTCGCTGCTGTCGCTCTCGCAGTCCGCCGCTGCTCTCTCTCTTTCGCCGCCGTCGCTCTCTCTCTCTCTGACGCTGCCGTCCAACCGTCTCCGTTGCGTTTCTCCAACATGAAAACCCTAGATCTTTGAAGATTAGGCGGCGGCGGTGGTTTACTTGGGCTGCGGTGGTGATGGTAGAGATGGATGTGGGTGGTGGTGATGGCGATGGTGGAGGTGTAGTTGGAGACCATAACCGATGACAATGACAACGGGAAAAAGGCCAAAATCAAATCCGGGCCAAACCGAAAAAAGCCCAAAAGTAATATCCGGCCCAGACCCGGTTTGTGACCCGAACCCGGATCCGGACACGAATTCATATGCAGCAACGCATTTTAAGTATAGTATATAATTATTCATAAAAGTTATATACCAACTTTTATAGCTCTTTTTTGTTTTATTATTTTTGTATTTTTTTTTCATATATTCTAATAAATTGTGATATTAAATTATCCAACAAAAAATTATATACTCTATTTAATCACAAAATTTTATTTTTATAAATTCCGTTGCAACGTATGGACAAATAAGTCATATCCTTATATTTATCATAAAAAAAGAATAGATATATGATAAATGGAAAAAGTAGCAAAAAGGAACATATTGAGTTTCCTGAAGTGAGTAACACGCTTGCTTTTGTATGAGGTGTCACAAGTTAGAATTTGTATCGCTACATTTTTCTGTCTTTTAAATTTTTTTGTTTTAAAAAAGCCCGCAAGTTCTATATTTAGATATATGTTCCTTTTTTTCAGTCTGCTTTAACCAAAATAAAATATATCACACATGTTTAATTGGTTTTTTAAATATATGTTACTTTAATTGTTACTATTATAATGAAATTTGATAAAATCTCATTGCTATATAAAGTATAAAAAAGCCAACAAAATCTAAAAGTTTTATGATTGATGATACTAAATTTTACATCTAATCTATATATCTATATAAAAGACATGCAAATTTTCTAAAAATAACTATAAATTGAGTCTCAATCAACCAATCACAACTTTCAATTTCAAAATTAAATTCTCAAAACAATTTTAGAAATCAATTAGGAGGGGGCTGGATGAAAATTATGAGAAACTTTTATAAAACATGTGAGGGGTTTTTAAGAAAATATGATGGGGTTATATAAAAATTGTATATTAATGTAATTAATTATAAGCTTTTTATAAATTATTGTTAGTAACTTTTCATATATTTTGTTTAGAGAAAAAATAATTATATATTTACGACCGTCTCATTTTTATCTACGTTTTGGTATAAATTTTATTGTAATATGACATTTTTTTTAAATTAGTATATTCTTAATTTTTTGTTATCCATTAATAGTAGTGAGTTGAGTGGATTTGTTGGGATCATAGTGATGAGTTGAGGGGTCAACTTAAATATGCTATTCAAAGTGTTTAGTCAGAAAACTTACGTTTATACATGGTCAATTGTATGTTGCCGTTTCACGTGTTAAAAGTGAAAAAAGATTAAAAGTTTTAATTTGTGATAACAGTGATAATGTTACAAACAACAAATGTGGTCTACAAAAAAGTGCTTCGAAAAATTTAGTTATTTTTTTGTTAAGCATTATAACATATGTAAGTTTACGGTGTTATATATTTCATTTATTGCATTATTTTTATTTGAAAATTTTAATATCTCAAATACACTTTCGAAATACCCGTGCGTGCACGGGACAATAAACTAGTAGATATAGTAAATTAAAAGATGAAGAATAAATAAAGTTGAACTTTATTTTAATGACAATGTCAAGAACGAAAAGAAATTAGATGGCCCAAAGCGAAAATCTACAACCAAAGCCGAGGATATAAATTTATGTAATATGGAGACTTATACTCTGCGGCAAAGCGCGAACAAATAATCCTAAGTAGTACGCGAACCTTACACTTGATGTATGGACCAGAGTATGTATGTCATTACACTTGATGTATGGGCCATCTAACACAAATTTAATATGTCTAACTTTTAAGAATGAAAATTTGACCTTTAAGCCAGAGTATGTAAAAAAGGTAAATAAGAACACAATAGTAATCATGACCCTGCTTGTGCTTAAACAATGAGTCACAATTGGTTACCCCTTGTTACTCTTAAGTTTGGTAACTAGAGGAACATATTAGTAAATATGCAATTAGCTTAGGCAAGAAAAGTGTACCTAGAAAGAAGCTTCTTAGTAGTTTGTGGATAAGGTGGATTAGTCAAGTCAGTGCTAGCTACAAGCCAAGACATAAATGGGACTCCTATTTTTGAAGGATTTTAATATGGGTAATGATTTGTTCATAACAAAAATTTGCCATGCAACAATAATGATATTTTTGTCTTTATAAAGTTGTGATTTTTTTATCAACCACATGTTTAAGGATATTACTGTCCAGTCACATATATTTTGTTGTGTATAGCAAAATTATATTGTGTGCAAATCATCACCCAATCTAGAAATCTAGAATCCATGGCACTTGGGTAAAATCTACCATGGAATCATGTTTTCTGTCACATGTTTTAATGTTTTATGTTTTTCATTACTGTACTCAATATTATAGTTTGTTAATACAAAACCAGAAAGAAGACTATGCATACGTCAAATATTCAACAACACCACCACACGATGAAGATCAACAGCGCAGGTGTTTTTCGCTCGCTGAGATCAAGTTGGCAACCCTTAATTTTAGCCAACTCATTGGTCATTGGATGTTTTGGAAGGTCTATAAGACAGCCTGGGAAGAAGTCCAGTTGTCATGAAATGGCTAGATTTGGATTCTAACCAGGGATCACTCGAGTTCTTGACATAGAGATGTTTTCCAAGTTTCAGCACAGTAACTTTTGCCTCTCTGGATGTTGTGAAGCTGAGAGATAAATGATACTTGCTTATGAATATACATGCCTCGGGGAACCCTTGAAGATCATATACACAGCAGCCGATGATCAAGGAAACATAATTCTCCTTTACCTTTGGAGCAACTGTCTTAAAATTTGTATTGGTTCTGCACATGGAGATTGGATTATCTTCACACAGCCACAGGTACAAGCTCTCTGCAAAGGGTTATACATTATGATGTGAAGAGTGCAAACATCCTTTTAGATGACAATTTAGCTGTTAAAGTATCAGATTTTGGATTGTTAATAACTGGTCCATCAAATTATGATTGTACAACTCATGTCTATACAAATCATATGAAGGGTACCTTTGGATACACGGATGCACATTATTTTATTACACGTAAGCTTACAAGATAATCGACGTGTATGCTTTTGGGTGGTGCATGTTGTTTGAGGTGTTATGTGGGCGGCTGGCTGTTGATTTGAGTCTTGATGAGGAGCAGCATAGTTT
Source organism: Pulicaria dysenterica (assembly GCA_947179395.2). Taxonomy (NCBI): domain Eukaryota; kingdom Viridiplantae; phylum Streptophyta; class Magnoliopsida; order Asterales; family Asteraceae; genus Pulicaria; species Pulicaria dysenterica. Next base: position 63,475,094 of record OX359294.1, on the reverse strand, counting down.
GGCAGGATGGGCTATGCAGTCTACCAGAGAAGGAACTGTGGAACAGATTATAGATCCCTCTCTGAGGTCTAGTTACACCTGAATCTTTGAAGAAATTTGTGGGAATAGCACATGATTGCCTACTTGACAGTCCAAAAGTTAGCCCTACCATGGGTGAAGTTGTTGTCAGGCTTAAATCTACATTGACTTTGCAAAAACATTCTCAAGGTGAGGGGAATTATGAGAGTCAAGACTCCTTAAGCCATGTTGATGTTACAACTACCTAGGGGTGAGCATTTGGACCGCAAAACCCGAACCAAACCGAAAACCGACTGGAACCGAACCGAACCAATACCGTGTATAATCTTCGGTTCGGTTTTCGGTTTTGTAATTTCATAATTTTCGGTTTCGGTCCAATCAGTTTTGGTCCACTCGCTTTCGGTTTTGGACCGGACCAGACCGAATGGTTTTATTATATAGTTTTTACTTTTTTAGGTTTAATTAAAATTTAATATGATTAAGCATGTACGTATTATCTCCTAAGATCCTGTAATCACCTCCTAATTAATAATTTAATTAACATAAAATTCAAACATCTGTAGCTTTGGTGCATATATGCATGCATTAACTTGTAACTCTCCATGTCTATGGAAGATGAAGTGGTGTCACACAGGTTAGCGTAATGTTAATTACATCTCCCGTCAATCACTAACTCCTACTTAATTATAATACACTATATATATAAACTTACAATATATAGTTCCTAAAAGATATTACTTGTGGGTGAAGATGATTTCTTGTTTTCTACATCTTTAACTCGAGCCTTAGGCAGTGTTAATAACATCGTTGCTAATTACTACCACAATGAATGTAAGCATAATCAATAAATTAATTGTCTTAATTTGTTGCGAGGACCATACATAAGACTACCAAAAAAGGGTTGATATCTTGTAAATCCTACACACACAATAATTGTAGCTTAAAGACATAAGCAAGGACACAGTTGTTTTTGTGATTTTTTAGAAAATCAAATGAAATTCAAAAAATGCCTCCAACTTATCTCAAACTTTTTGTTGATGGAGAAGCCTTTGTTTCAAATTTTTTAAATTTTGATCCTTATTGGTCCTAATTCGGTTCTAGGACCGAAATCCCGGACCGAGACCGAGACCAAACTGGAACCGTATAAATACAATCGGTTCGGTTTTTGCTTTGGAAAATAACACATTTTCGGTTTCGGTCCAATCGGTTTTGGTCCGGTCCGGTCCGGTTCCTGGACCACGCTCAGCCTTACAACTACCAATGAAGGTTTCAGGCACCACAAGGACCAGTTGAGAACATTGTTACAGAGTTAATAACACATTTATGGGGAAAATTAGGTCACTTATATCTTTAGTAAATAATGTTGCTTAATCGTTGGTCTTCAGATCGGTCGATTGTCCAGTGTATTGGCGAAGTCATAATAATCGGTCTTTAGATGGTGAGCAAGCCATAGTAGTCTATGGAAGACCTAGTCACTGGTCGTCAGTGTGAAGCCCTATTGGATGTGTGAATCTCTAATGTCGATGGTGTGTACTCATAGGAGAGAGAAGAGAAAGAATCTCAATTCTTTAGGTTGGGGATGGTGGATTTCACTTTCCTTCCTCATATAGGATTCCAATTCCTTTGATAAGGTGTCAACCAAACATGAGAATTCTTTAAAACTAGATCTCAATTCCTTCCAATTCCTAAGAAATCCTGCTAACCAAACACTCCCTTATGCATTTGAGTCGTAATTTGCCTTTACTCGAAAACACTGATGCATTTGATGCTACAAGATCGATCATGCATAAGTCTAATCAACCCTTTGGCATAGCAGCGGGTACATGGCACCAGAATACATGATGATCTGTCTTAAACTAGACGTCTTTAACTTGGGTATACTGACTTTGGAGACTATAACTGGCATGAAGGCCACTAGGTTTTGGCATAAGCACACCAATGAGAAATATCTACTATATGCAAGTGTTGAAAGGCAAGGACTAATTAAAAAGCATAACAAGTTAACCAACATTGATTCATTTCGGTTTTTAGATATCCAACTTAAGAAACAATCCAAGTTTCCAAACCAGATTTTTTGAAAGCTGGTTTCTCAAACTGAAATTGTAGAACCTTTGATGGGTTTTCAATTCCATAAAAAGTTGATTAAGATTGGCTAAGTCGGTATGCAATCAGCCAGACAAAGATGACAACCGTGTTTGATTCTTGTCATCATTGTTTCAGGTTTGGAGGAATCAGCAACCAGATGATGTGTTGAAGCTTATTGATCCCAAGATGGACATTGGTCAAGTTTGATTGGTGACATAAGGAGATGCATTCAAATAGGTTTGCTAGTGCTCAACAAAATGTAGTCAACAGACCAACCATGGCTTCTGTCGTTCTCATACTCTCAAGCCCATCACTTGCAATTCCAGTGCCTATGGAGCCTCCCAACTCGTCCTATGTTTTTCAAGTGACTCGGAAACTTACATCACAAGCTTTTCAGAAGTGTCCACCAGTTAATATGTACATTAATGGAAAGTAGTAACTGGAAAATTCATAAGTTTTGTTCGATTAACGATTTTGTGTTTTTCTTTCTACTTTCAAGTAATTGGAGAATGAAATCAGGGGTGCGATGCAAAGCTGTTCTTTCTGCTGATAGTTTTCAGTGGAGGTGGCAGTTAGGGTTTAGTTCTGCTCAAGGAAGCAAACTTACCTCTTTTTAAAGACTTTCTTCCACATCTTTTTTAGCACAGGAAAAAAGTCCTTTTAGCTCCTCCATTTTCTACAAACAAACAATGACAGAGGAGGGAAAAAAATTGTTATTTGAAAAAAATTAACGCTATCGTTAGTCCTTTGATAATTGAGTTTCTAACAAATATAATCTCGCTCTCTCTAGATCCAGTTACACGTTAAGCATCATTCACTAGAAACTCGGGTAGCCTAATACTAGAAGTTATTGCATTATTTCTAACATGACAATACATTATACAAACTAATAAGATTAGTCAACACAGCTTCTACAAAATATGTTTACTCACAAAATATTAAGTACCACAAGTTTACGCCTAGTATATGCTCAGAAATCATATATTTCAAGACTTGCGAGGATGTGGTGGTGAGCTGCTACTGCTGCTGTTGCTGCTGCTTCTTCGTCTTTGAGGCCTATGCATCAACAATTGCAGTATTATCAATGAGCAAATGGAATTAAAGCATGGTACTACAAAATAGCTACAGTATTTACTAATATCCGATGTCAGAATACATATATCTATTTACTTCATATTCGATGTTTACTTCCATACCAACACTACTGAAATTGTACTCTCACTATGGGGTTTAGAGTGTAACTAAATCAAGAACCTTCAAACCCAAGGTATGTCACCATACCACCAACCTTAGATTAACTGGTTTCCTAATTAATATGACACCATTACCTTAAAGCATAAACCGTTGTATATCATCTTGAGATTTCTTTTAATGAGGTCAAATATAATGAAGGCAAAAAGATTCTCAACATAAGTGTAACCCAATATCAATAGGAAAACTCTAATCACTTCACTCTGTAGGGGATTCTCTATCACAAGGTGTCTAAATAAGAAAATAGCCTTTGTGGGTAAGAAAACCAAAATTATATCCAACAACTTCAGTCTTAACTCTTGTCGTATGTCAATCAACAGAGTTCTTAGTTACATTTGGCTCACAATATTGATCCACTAATACATATAAAACTTTTCCTTTTAATTTGAGGCCAGAGTGCCTTCTCCTCCTCTATGTGTGACATCCTATTTAATTAACCCTTAATGACATCATAATATTAAATCCTAGTCCCTACGATCTAGAATGTACATATACTGTCCAGACAACAAATGTCCTTCACAAAGTGATGTCTATAAAAAAGCATGGTTTTCCTTGTTCTATAAAATGACCCTCATAAAAAGTTATATGTATTGTGACATCCCGTTCCCAGGGATATCATCATTTGCCTTCAGTACAAGTAAATCAAAGAACTTCATATCTTAAACTTTATTTCATTATAATAGAGTTTATTACAATAGCGGAAATGCGGAAAACTACAACTTAAAAAACTTTAATTTATTAGAACAACCATGCTTCACCTTGTCCTTATTCGTTCCTGAGATACATACATGAATATGTAAAATTTTATGCTTAGTAAATATTTATGGTTTCATGACAAAACATACTTTTCAAGAAAGATAAATTGAAGTAAATAGTCGTTTACTTCCAAACTTTCATGTATAAAACCATTTCTTTGAGATCTCATGCTAACATGTTAAGTAAGCCAAACTTATCATAGGTTCTCTAACCTCGGGTCCACATAAAGGCTGCCCAATAAGGTCTACTTGCAAGACGTCCCTTCATTCTATATCCCATATGTTAGATATCTTAATGGCCTTACTTAATATGTATTAAAACTTTTATCATATGTTAATACGCATGATAACATTATGTTATTAGACGTACTTTTGCTACATACTTAATCATAGAATAACTTTATGCAAAAAAAAAAACATAGTAATATATCATTATAAATCTTGCTTTATGCATAAAACATTTATATAGCATATATTTATCCCATTAGAGCACAAAACATAATCACCTTGCTTTAATACTTCTTAAGCTTCTCCTTTGTCTTCTTAAGTTACCACCAACATTTTGAGAGTATTTTCGATTTTTAGGATGTAGAGAATGTCTACAATCTACACCCTTACCCTCTATTTATAGTGAAAATGACTTGCTATAGGATACTTGTGCTCCAAGCTTTAAGCTTGTAAATTCACAAGAACATGCCATGTAAGTACCTCTCATTCTTATCCCTTTCCCTAGCCTTGCTTTGTAACTCTTTTAGAGTGCCACACAACTTTATAGGTTTGATTGTCACAATGTTAGCCTTGCTTTGTCATTGAGTTTTTGTGGTCCATGCTTGGATTTGGTAAGTAGCTTTGTGAGCTTCTTGAGTGTCTACTTTTTTTATTTACATTTCTTACCTAAAGGCTTTATCTATCTTGCTTTAGCCCCTTATAGATTGCATATTAAGCACTCTTAGCTTCATAGTAGATTTGGATGCTTACCAAAATATTTTCTTTGAATACAAAGATTTATAGATGTTTATACTTGGCTGATAATAGGGCTGTTACATGTGTTCTCTCTACTGCAATTATAACTACCTACAAAGTATAAACACCATATTACCTTCTCGGACTGCGACTTCTTGATACCCTTCTTGTGACCTGTAATAGACACATAAGTTGGATACTATCGGTAAACTAATAAGCTGAATAACTATAATATTTCAACAGATACTTTAAAAGAGTCAGACCAACCTTTCTTGGACTTGGAGAATCTGAGGATGAAGACCTCCCACGTCTGGCAACTGGTGGACGCGCTCTGTTTGCAGAGAAACGCAAGGGCATTTGATGATCATGCAATTAAGCCAAAGACATTAATACACAAAAAGAAAAAAAACACCATGTGCAAAGACGCCAAATGATCTTGATTTTCTTGTTAATTGACAATTTAACATTTAAATATATATTACCTCCTCGGTGAGATTGAATTTGAAGGTGAACGGATAGGCCTCCGAACAGGTGGTGATCGGCTACGCCCGCGACTTAAAGGAGACCTTCTGGGTGGAGGACTTCTCATTCGTCTAGGAGAGCTGCATCATGAGAAACTTGTTAAAAATAAAAGTAATGATAGTAAGTCACTTACAAAACTAGTTTATGATTAAACAGCAGAAACTATAATAGATAACATATTAGGTATAATAAAAATAACACAAAACTAAATCCAGTCAATATGTTGAATAATAGGGAAGATATGAGGGCACTATAAATAATTGTCTCATTATCTAGCTAAAGCATTCATTACGTCGCTTCATAGTTACTTATCATATCATTAAGAGCTTCAATATAACAACTATCATTATCAAAATTACCAAAAGTTCAGAATTACCGGCGCCTGGGCGGGGGTGAACGCCTACGAATTGGACTACCACGCATTCGTCGAGGAGAAGCCCTGTTGGAGATACAATTAGCAAGAATTGTTGTCTTTAAATGCCAAAATAGAAATAACAATAATACCACACCTGGCAGGTGATCTATTATAACGTCTTGCACGAGGGGAAGGTGAGCGGCCTCTTGGCGGAGGAGGCCTCCTTCTAGGAGGTGGAGAACCACCGCGGCGATAAGGAGACTCTGCACGACGGCGGGTAGGCGGAGATCCTCCTCGAGCTACAGGAGATCTCCGACGTGGTGGTGGTGAGGGAGGTTTACGACGTGGAGATCCTGAAGTGTATAAGAAAGCCAACACATTGACTCCAATAAACTTGAAACAAATTCATATGACGGACTCAGACGAAGGGCTAATTGCTTAAATATATAACCAACTTTTGTCTAATCTCTAATTTAGGTAACCAACTGTTTTCGGCAAGCAAAGGAAAAAAAAACCATATAAATTTCAAACAAAAATAATTCAACTTGAGGTTACCAACTTGAAAAATCCCGATGTAAGGTAACCTGATTCGGTAACAGGTTAAACTAATGATGTTTATTGGATTTAACCATATTGACCTTTTTGAAACTTTGATATTATCTTCTGACCAAAAAAGTTGGTTACCCGACACCAAAATCACAAAGTTGGTTACCTTATATTCGATATTTTCGATTACCCATATCATAAAGACAAAAACATATAAAACATCTATCATACCATCCCTAATGCGCCTTGGCCCTTCTTTTTCAGTTTCCGCATCTTTTTTTGCTGCATCTCTCCTTGAACCAGTGGCTAAAGGCTTGGGAGGTGGTGAAACCTTCTTCCTCTCAGGTAAAGTAAACTTGGCTTGAACAACTTTCCCATCAATCTGGGCCTGCAATATTTACCATGACCGCATAAATGTATCCAGTATGATACAAAACTAACACAACCAACTGTCAATATTTATAAACCGTACACCATCCATGTGTAATTGGGCTTTTTCAGCATCGCTTCGTGTCTTGAACTCAACATATCCCGACCCTTTAGGAAGGTTAACCTGGGAATAAGTAAAATACATAATAATGCGGTCGTAGCAGAACACATAAGCATTTGGTTTGTCATTTACAAAGAGAATGAAGAGTTAATGTAACTTACAATGTGATCCATTGCCAATCGAACATGTACAACTTCACCAAAATTGCCTATAGAAAGAAGCAAACGGAAAAAATGGTTCACTAACGAACTGAAGAACTATATTAATTTCCATATCATAACGCCCACAAATTGATGACTGTAAAATTCGGTCTTTTTTACATATTATGATTTTGTAGACGATATAAGCAGCATCATACCAAAAATTTCCTTTAGATGGTTTTCATTCACGTTTCTTGTAAGTTGACCAACGTGAAGAACCAGAGACTCAGGTATAGGAGAAGATTTCCTGTAAGAATAACCCAGAATATGAACATGAATAGAAAATCTTAAACAGGAAAGACAAAAAAAATATAAGAAACTAAAAGATTAATAATATGGATACTTTGTATATGAACTAGCAGTGTACCCGCGCAATGCTGCGACGGTAATTTCTGTTTTGTAACATGTCGTTTTTTCAAATTTTCTTATATTTGTTGTATCAACTATTTTATTAATTTTAAAAAGAAATTCTATAAAATATTAAAATAAGAAAAAAGATTTATATTTATGAAATAAGCAGAGATAAGTTAATAAGATTTTAAAAATTATGTTGATTGTCTACACTTAACCTCCCCCATACCCCGTCGTAACGGGATTGTGTATTGTTGTTATAAAAATTATGTTGTTGTGGGTGAATAATTATGTTTGTGTGAGAAAATGTGTTAGTGAAATAGTATATTTTAAATAAATAAAAACTTAAAGTAAATTAGGAGAGTGAAATAATTAAATATTGAGTGAATGAGATTAATTTAGAAAAAAAAGAAGGGTGGAGATTAAATTAAGTCTTAATAATTTGAAGGTTGTACATTATGCATAATTATTTGGACTACTTAAATTTAAGTAATCTTGATAATTTGAGGAGAGAGAAACATAAATGCATTATATAGTAGTAAAGATAAAGATATATTACTTGACAAATTAAAAAGAAACAGAACATACAAAATGAAAACCAGTTCCACAACAAAACTACTATTGCTATTAGATCTAAGAAGCCCAAGGATGTCATTCAGGGAAAGGTTACGCCCACCTTGGCTTTGACATGTCTGTTTTACTCTATATGTCCAAATAAAGTGTTCAATTTTTCAAACCACTTTATACAATGATACTTTACATGTTTCAAGCAACATGCAAAAAAGACATTTGTTCCCCTAAAGTACATATTTGTCAAAACCAGAAATCTTGATCGGGATACTAGCGATCGGATTCGAACATGGTATCAGAGCCCATAGTTTGATAGAGAAAGTTCAAGGCATGATCGAAAGGGAAGCCCATACAGGACATCACCAAAACCGAAAAGTTCAAGGTTTCAAGAGGAGTTTGGAACTTGCAAACTTACTCCGTGGATGGAATTTCGGTGAAGAAATCGGCAAGAAAAGAACTGGAAAATCATCTTGCTATCGTTGTTTTGAAGTAGGCCACTTCGCATGGGAATGTCCTGTGAAGCAACTCGTTTTTCCTAAATCTGTGAACGAAGAAGATATCGGCAATTTGAACACCAGTAGCATGCTTGATCACGGAATGAAATCAGCCCTCTACAACCATTCACTCGAACACATGTTGATCGTATAATCATAAATGGAGAATATATAGTTGAGGAAATGGACAAGGGCACTTGTAATTCGTTTTGGTATGTGAATTCAAGGATTTCCAAACACATGACACCAAATTGAGATTTATTTGTACTTTTCAAGGAAGATTACTCTTTTTAACAAAGAAGATCAACATCTCGATTGCAATACATGGGGTTGGAGAAATTGAACTAGAAACGGATGAGATAAAGTTTTCTATACCATATGTCTCATATACTCATGAATACTACGAGTTTGGATTGAAGAGATTTGGCAGGATACCGAGTGTTGAAGAAAAAGACGGTGGTGGTGTAACCAACATGATCTTTTCTAGCAATGGAAGCTCGGAAAGTGGTGTAACCGGAAGCATGGATCAAACTTAAAACATGTATAGTTCAATTTCTCTAACCCCATGTATTGCAATTGAATTGAGATGTTGATTTTCTTTGTCGAGAGAGTAACCTTCCTTGAAAAGTACAAATAAATCTCGGTTTGGTGTTATGTGTTTGGAAATCCTTGTATTCACATACCAAAACGAATTCCTAATGCCATTGTCCCTTCCTTCAACTATATAATCTCCATTTATGATTGTGCGATCAACATGTGTTCGAGTGAATGGTTGTAGAGAGTTGATTTCGTGATCAAGCATGCTACCCGTGTTCGAATTGCTGATATCTCCTTCCTTCACAGATTTACGAAAAACGTGTTGTTTCATAGGACATTCTCATGCGAAGTGGCCTATTTTAAAACAACGATAACAAGATGCTTTTCTAGTTCTTTTCTTGCCGATTTCTCCACCGAGATTCCATCCACGAGGTAAGTTTGCAAGTTCCAAACTCCTCTTGAAACCTTTAAGTTTTCGATTATGGTGATGTCCTTGATTGCATCCCGTATGGCTTCCCTTTCGATCATGACTTGAATTTTCTTGATCAAACCACTGGCTCTAATACCATGTTCGAATTTGATCTCTAAAGACCCGATCAAGATTTCTGGTTTTGAGTTTTGACAGCCCTGTCATCGAATTCATGCATGCTAGCATCCATCGCACAAATTGCAAAATATATGTAAATGTATTCAAGGATTGTAGGAAATACAAATGTAATTTACTTAAGAAGGTGATGATGTTTGTAGGCATACATATGAGTATATATACAGGCATCGATGGTACCACACAAACCGACAATAGTTAGTTTTCGGGGTTGTTACCTCTGGTTGCTTACAACCGACGTGGATAATGTGTGTACACACACTTTTTTACATATACTAATAAAGCAATATAATTTTTCTAATAAACTATAAATGATAAATGATATTGAAGTTTTTAACACTTTAGATTCTATACATGTTTCAAGCAACATGCAAAAAGCCATATTTGTTCCCCTAAAGTACTTATGGACTTATGCTTATGGTGAATGGCACAAGCACTAACTTGAAAATGAACCAATCTCATTGTTCACACTGATCTTGCTGTGTTGTGCTCCTTACCAGACGCTGGCATGTGTACCAAAAAGATTAATTTTACTCCTGATTTCCTAAAAATATGATACTCTCCGCCACAATAACTGAAGCATTTACCTTTCCAAATTTACAAAAATTGTAACATTTTTGTCAGAAATTATTACATTTTCGATCAATTCCTACAGCAATTTCCATTCATAAGATTGGCTTAAACTGTAATGGTGAGGTTATATGGAAAGTTTTTAGGCATTATGCTGTTAATAAAAAGCATAAAACTAGCCAGGCCTAATTATTTTCAACTATATTTGCAGATTGAACTTTCAAAATTGTTATGTAGAAGATACTTTGTATAAATTTGAGTTTTTCGCTTAATAGATAGAATATCATAAGTACAAAGTGCAACTCACAAATTAAACATAATCATAAACACAAATTAAGCGGATATGATTACCTTGGGGGTGGAGAACGACCACGTCTTGGTACATCGGCAGGACTGTCAATAACACAAACAGAACAAATCACAAAATCCATAGCATATTGACATAGATATATGTGAATTTTAAATTAACCTTTTTTTGGGTGGAGCAGGGTTAGGGCTACGAGAATTGCCACTGCGAGATGGTGAGGAGGAAGATGAGTAGGACCTGGAGCGAGATATCGAACGGGAAATGGATCGTGACCAAGAGCCAGAGCGCGAAGAGCCGGAGATGGAGCGAGAACGGGAGGATGGTCCTGACCCGGATCCAGACGGTGTTGCCGGACGTCCACGGCCTGGTTTCGCCATGGGAATCGGTTCAGTCCAGGTCTCCAACACAAAAGCCCTCGGGATAAACCCTGACTAAGAATTTAAGTGTCATGGGTGGTAACTATAACCATTTGGTTATCTTTTCGTATCTAATAGTCACTAACTAATTCTAAGTTAAAAAATAAAAGTGAAAAAAATTAGAACGCTATACAACCCCTTGTGAGTTGTGAGTTGTGAGTTGTGAGCGTGAAGACCTTCACGGCTAGCCATCCACGCACCCCTCGTTGCTTGGAGACTTGGAGCGAGATGCCGAGATCTCGAACGAGAAATTGATCGAGAGGTAGAGCACGAAGAGCCGGAGATGGAGTAAGAGCGGGAGGATGATCGTAAACAAGAGCTAGACGGTATTGTTGGACGTCCATGGCCTGGTTTCGCCATAGGAATCAATTAAGTAGTCCACTAGTCCAAGTCTCGAACACAAAAATCCTCGGGATAAACCCTAGTACCTTACCCCTTGTTCAAAAGTGTTTTTTTTTTTACAAATGAATGGAAAGAATTCAAAAGAAATAAAAAAAAATGTTCTCAAGTTTCTTTTAAGAAAAAGGAAAGAAAGAGAGGAATTAGGAGGGAAACTTACACCCTGTTCTCCTGCTCTCGAGGCTTTTCACGAAGGAAACGAGAGGAAATGAAAGTGAAAGAAAAAAGAGAGAAGGAAAAGAAATGATTAGGTTGTGTTATTGAGTTGGAAGAAAATGATGGAGGGACTATTTCCTTCAAAATCATTCCATATTTTAAAGGATGGTTTTTTAACCAAATAGTCACTCATTTTCCCTCTCTTTTCATCCTTAAAATAACTTAAGAACACACACCACTAATTGTTTCCTTCATTTCCCCTCCCTTTCCTTCCAAAAAATAACTCGATAACACAACGACTTATTTTACCTTAAAATCTTTCCTTTCAAAAATGGGAGGATCTGTAAGGAAAGAATTTTCTCCCCTTCCCTTTCCGGCTTTCATTTTCTCTCCTTCTTAGACTCGAGAACATGACGTAACATATAATTGAAGCCACGAGTTTAATGGATTATTACATCGATATTCTACTGTCTATAACTTTATTCTTTAATCTTCACTTTGTTAAACTAAACATAATTTAATAAATTTCAACATCAGCATCTTATATATATATATATACACACACACACACACTAGCAACATACTCGCGCAATGCTGCGGCGACAAATAGTTTTTGTTTTGCAATACATCATTTTCAAAAATGTATTGATATGTTATTCGCGTGATCTAATGTTACGGAAAAGTTTTCAACAAAATGTCCGTTTTTTTCAATTTTTCTTATATTTGTGTATATATGTAAAAATAAATTCTAAAAAACATTGAAATAAGAAATAATATTTATATCTATAAAATAAAGAGTGAGAAGTTAATAAGATTTTGAAAATTATGTGTTAGTGGGAGAATAAAGTTAAAGTAAATTAGAAAAGTGAAATGGTTAAATATTGTGTGGATGAAATTAGTTTAGATAAAAAAAATGGTAGAGATTTATTGTTGATTGAATTTTAAAAAGTTTTAAGTAAGAGGAGAGAAAATGTTGTATGTTTTATTATAGAAATATAGATAGATATATATACTAGCTTAAAAAAATTTTAAAAGTAAGAGGAGAGAAAGTGTTGTATGATTAATTATTCCGAACGGGGTTTGGAACAATGTCTTAAAGCTTTATAAAATTTTTGACATTGCCAACATTCCTATTGATTCATGTTTTCAAAGAGGTGATAGCGGTCAAGTCTCATGGGCGATTGAACCGAGTGAAGTTTTTTCGGTGGCTTCACTTAGAGTTGCTTACGATGATTTCATTTTATCTTTCTCTGATCACTCTTCTATAGATTGGGTTAATTGGGTTCCTTCTAAAGTCTATTTTAGCATGGAGAATTGTGTATGACAGGTTACCTTCAAAATTAAATTTGATCAAGAGAGGCGTTCCATTACTTAGCTCCACATGTCCAAGGTGTAATCTGGCAGAGGAAAGTGTTGAGCATATTTTTATGCAATGTGAAAAAGCCAAAAGGTTGTTAGATTGTATTATTTCTTGGTGGGCTTTGAGTGGAGATTTGTCTAACATCCATCCCAGAGATGGGCAAAATCAGTCCTGCACCGGTCCTGGACCACAGCCGGTCCGGTCTGGACCTAGTCGGTCCCGGGCCGGTCCGGTCCTCGGCGGACCGGTCTTCGCGTAAGACCATTTCGATAAATTCGGTCTTCGGGCGGTCCTAGATCACTTCCGGACCGGTCCAAGTCCGGACCAGTCCGACTTCGGTCCTGGACCGGTCCATTTTTTGATCAGGTATTTTCCGGTTCTGTTTAGATATTTCCGGGTTTTTTTTAGTTTCGGTTTAAAATTTTCCTGTTTTCGGTTCTTTTTTTGTTTGAAAAAAAAAGTGACTTGTTAATTTAAAAAAAAATTGCAAGTTATAAACTATAAAGTATAAACATATATAATTGCAAGTTAATAAAAACATATAAATAACATTGCGATACAATTACGAAATAAAATTACATATTGTTGAAACTTGAATTATTTTTTTAACAAGAAAAGGGAACTCTAGCAATGGAGCTTCGGCATGGCCATCACCCCAAGTTAGAGACCCGAAAAATACATATTGTTTGAAAGAAATAACGTCACAAAATATAAAGAGACAACTACTAAAATGGATAGTCGGAATTGATATTCCAATAGTTGTAACTATCGTCGATATGTGGGTCATGCCCATAATAGGTGACTTCGTTCGAGTGGAGGTTGGATGATGAACTGTAACGCCCCAAAGTTTGAAAGTTTCTTAAATAAGTCGGAGGGGTTAAATTGACAAGTTTTGGAACTTAGAAGTCTAGGGACTGTTTGGTAATTACTTCAAAGTAGTAGATTTATATGGAGCTTTATTTGACCATTGAGGTCAAACTCTCATATCAAACACAAACACACATACGATGCACACAAACCCTCAGTTGTTGTTGATGAATTCGATTCAAGGATGAAGGATTTTCATTTGAAAGTGATTACATAGTGATTTTATAGCAGAGGTATGTGTTCTTGGTTAATTTAATTGAGTTTTAGGTCAAGAAAATGGATTCATAGATTGAATCCTTGAGTTATGTGTTAGTCTTTGATTTTGATGTTGTTTGATGGTATAAGATGTTGTAGTATGTGTTAGAGATTGTTGTTTGGTCAAAATACACGTTTTGGATCGTTGTTAGAGGGTAAAACCTCGAAACCCAGTTGTTGTTCGAACAGAGCAAGTGATTCTGATGTACCAACTGTTCCTACGGCCGCAGGGATTATTCCCTACGGGCGTAGGGAGCTATCAATAGGTTTTGGTTAATTTGTCTCCTACGGCCGTAGGTATGGGTTCCTGCAGGTGTAGGACAGTGTTTTATGAGTTACCGTCTAAGGACGAAGGGAACTAGCCTACGGGCGTAGAGCATATAGCTTACAACCGTAGGAAGCCTAGAAACAATCCTACGGGCGTAGGGATAAACCCCTACGGCCGTAGGAAGGGCCAGGACCAGGTCAAGTTGTTCGTTGCTTGATGTTCAGTTTAAGTTGCCGCAGAGCGTATAGAAGTTAATGTAGCACATGTTTATTGCTTGTAGGCAATAAGAGACTGACGTTTCTGTGAGAGGAGTATATCTCTTAACTGCTGCTAAGGTGAGTGTACTTACCCTTAATCAAATTAGTATATGTTTGTGCACTAAGTGATTAGTATATCAATTGTATGTTTGATGTGTAAAGTTAAAGGCTGCTGTTCAGATGTTCAGTAGCACTATGTTATAGTATTTGATATGAGTAGTATGCATTTATGTACAAAGTGAACATCATGATATATGTGTTGTGATGTGTGTTATGTATGTGCACGAGTACAGAAAGTACTTGGCTTAGAGAAGCCTTGTACAAAGAAAAGCGGATACTATGTATCCGAGAAAGTGAAAGGGGTATATTGAGATCCTTATACCCAAGTAAAGCGTCAAGGGCTTGGTGTTTGTATCCAGGCAAGTGAAAGGGGTATATTGAGATCCTTATACCCAAGTAAAGCGTCAGGGGCTGGTTACGCGCGAGGTGTGATCATACCCCAGGACAAGTTAACAGTTTGATTGTTTTGCAGATTAAAGTTGGGATGTGAGACATCCTGAGAAGAGATACTCATGCTATATGTGTTTATTAGTTCAGTAGTATGCTCACTAAGCGAAAGCTTACGTTTTAGTATGTTGTGCATGCAGGTAACCAGTTTCCAGCAAGGGTAAGGCCCCGGTGCTCCGCAGAGTTGGATAGCTCCAGTTTTTTTGAAAATAGTACTTTTAACACTGCTTTTTGTAAAACTGTTAGCATTAAAGTGTTGTAGCTAGTTTTCCGCAAACTCTGATGTTTTAGAATGCTAATTAGTAGTAATTAAATTTTTAAAAGCTATTTTAGAAAAGTGGTGTTACAACTTGGTATCAGAGCCAAGGTTTGAGAGATTTGGGCACACATGAGTGTGATGTCTGAACTTAAACCCTGGTTTTGAGGTAAAGTAGAGCTATCCCGGGGGCAGTAACCTTGGTGAGCATACAGTAGTAAGAAGTTATGAATTGTTATCTGTTTTACAGTTTAAGCATGAGTAGTAATGTTTTTACATGTGTAGTTAAATTGCCATACGTGACCTAAGCTTGTGAATCGGGGTATTCCATGATGGTACCAAGAACAGTTGTGTATAATATGTTTCTTACAACGCCTGGCCAGTGTGTGTAAAGAACATATGGTATGCAGTTGAGCTTGAAATTGTTATGGCAATGTCTTGTGAATCAAGTGATGGGTAATACGTGATTGTATATAGTTTGTGAAGAAGACAAGAATTGAATATGAGATAGATGTAGTATTAATAATATTACATACCTTGTTATGAGAAACAAAGAAAGGAGTTATTGTATAGCATGTTAAAGATATATGATTATAAAAGATGAGTATGTGAAAAGAGTTAGCATGTGTTGCTATAGTAGTCTGAGGCTAGTATACCTCGGGAGACCAGAGATACTTATGTTTCAGATGCAAGTTATATTTAAAGTAATAGACGTATGAGTAACCCTGTAGAGGGAGTTGTTACAGAAGAGTTTGCAAGATTGAGAATACGATTCAGTAAAAGAGATAATAGTATTAAAGTTGAGTAAAATTCTACAAGCAAGCGTTTCAGATAATATCAACCAAGTGGTTGATCAAGTTACAGAAAGAATGAAAGTCTTGTGATAGCAGCACGTGGATGCAGCCGTATAAGCTACGATTAAGGTACCAGTAAGAGTTAAAGCTAGAATTGACCCGTTGTAGGGGTGCACGTGTAAAGACTTCAGAGTGCAAGCCACCTCTCTGCGAAGGGGGTTACAGATTCGATTATGAGCAGTTGACGGTTAGTAGAGATAGAAAGAGGTTTTCCGCACTAGAAGGTGTCCACCAGAGAGAGAGAGAGCAATTATAAATGTTTATAATTTTATGAGTAGAACAGTGAAAGACGGGTGGACCATATTATTGCAGAGAAAGGTAGAAGCACATATTGAGGCCATGACTAGACTTAGTTTAAAGAATTTTTATAGTGGTACTAAAAGATTGTGTAGACCAGATCACAAATTAGTTTCGAGATTGATGACAGACGATAGAGTTGGTGAATGATATCACCAAGAAGTTGTTAGAAATGTGTCGTTTTATGCAGAACAGGTTGGTACAGAAGTTGTGTAAATACAGTGCTATAGTTTAATGTTAAAAGCGATATATGTGAAGCTTATTGACAGTTATTAGTAATACAGTAGGCGAGATAATAAGTCTTGTACAAGAGAAAGAATAATGGTTGAGTAAGAAAAGAATAGTAAATGAAAAGAGAAAGCTTAAGCCGACAAGTGTGTTAAGTAAGAGGTTAGCGGTTGTATTACACAGGGGAAGTTAGCTTTCCCACTCAGATAGGTGAAGTGTGAAAAGCAGAGACATGTGACCAAAAATTTGAAATAACTCGCTCTAAGTGGGCTACTAGTTTACCAGTTTGAATACAGTAAGTTGGTTGTTCTAAGTTATCAGCGATAGAGAGAAAGTCAATAAAATACCTACCCTAGTTTTGCTATAACGAGGGTCAGTACCAGAAGGCAGGGGTGCCCTGGCCAAAAAGGGCCGAGTTTTCCAGTTTATAGCTAAAGAAAAAGAGGTGGAACCTGATGTGATTACAGGTAGACACAGTAGAAGAGACTACTATTGTGAATAGTAGGTGTATGTTTAGGGAGAGATATTGCCGGTTTCCATTGAGTGTACGTTAACCGCGATGAAAGAGTTTCGAGCAATTATTGAGATTGATTGGTTGAGTTAGTAGCAAGTTCAAGTACATAGTGATCAGAGAACAGTATGGGTTCAGACCCCAAGTGGGGAAGAACTGTTGAGCAGAAGTGACAGTAAAAGAATAGGTATTCTAGTTGCTTGTTAGCAAAAATGAGAGGGTATCCGGGGCATAATTGTATAATGTTTTTGTTTATGTGAAAGAAGGCAACATGGAAACAAAGTTACAAAAGATTTAAGAGATACCGGTAGTTGTGACTACACAGATGATTTATCAGAAATTCCACAGGCTTGATAAGTGGAATTCAGAATTGATATAGTATCTGAAACGAGACCAGAAAAGTTAAGGCCCCGATAGATTTGCCCCGCCATAGATGTAAGAGTTGATGATTCAACTGTGATTAGTTGACAGATAAGGGTGTCATTTGAATTAGTAGTTTACTGTGGGGGCGTATCAGTACAGATTGTGAGAAATGAAGGTAGTGCGTATAGAATGTGTCCAGGTTGTAGAAAGTGTAACACGGCTACAAGCAAAAATAAGTATCCACTTTCCAGAATAAATGAATTGTTTACTTAGCTTCAAGATAAGTTGTAATGTTCAAAGATAGATATGTGGTCAGAGTACCATCAGTTGAAGATTAGAGAAGAGAATAGGACAACACTAGTATTACCCTATGCGGGTAGCAAATAGGGGTGCAAAGTTGAACCAGGAAGGTGAACAGTAGAGAGTACTTTGAAACATAAGTTGGGTAATGCTCCAATGCCTATGTTTATAGATGAAATGAGAGACGGGATAGTGGTTGTGATACGTTATACAGAGTAGTAAAGCTATTATTTATGAAGTCCCTTAGTAGACATGAATAGAAGTAATTACCCTTCCTATGATTTAGAATTGGAATGTAAGAGTAGGAACGAGCGACAGAGACGGTAGTTAGAGCTTTTAAAGAATTAGTAAAGGATGGGTTTGGACCACCTAGATGAAGTTAATATAGTGGTAGATGCTTTGAGCAGAAAGTCAGGCACCATATAGATAAGAAAGCATCGAGTAAGAAGATCAGTTGTCACTGCAATACTTGACAAGATTAAAATAGTTAAAGATAGCAGCCCAAGACTTAGTGTATCAAAGATTAGGCAGTAAAATTTGTAAGAGATGGTCGAGGTATATTGAACCGGTATGACCGGGTATGGGGTGCTCAGTTAAAGGAATGTGTAATATAAACTCTTTTAGAAGAAGCATATTGATCTCAGCTTTCAACGCACATAGTGTCGGAAAAGATAGATAGATATATATATAGATGAATTCTTGGTGACTAGGGGTGACATATGATTTAGAGAGATATGTTAATCAATATTTGACCAGTTTACAGATAAAGGCAAAACACCAGAATTCTCATGGAGAGTTATAGTCACTTGAGGTTCTAGTTTGAGAATGAGGACGTGGATTAATGCCATTGGAGTAAGTTGAAAGATATATGGTGATTAAGTTATATGTATTGATAAATGTCCCACCTTCGGACAGACAGATAGAATAGAGGATTGTATAAATATTGGAAAATATATTCAGAGCACAAGACGCTTATGTAGTAATAGCTACCGACGAAGTGTTGGTACACCATGATACCAGATATCGTATGTTAGAAAATGTAAGACCCTAATTATTAGGGTGTGGTTAGTCAGAAAGAGAGAAGTGAGTAGATGATCAAATGTTAAGATAGTACAACAGATATATGAGCGGCTTAGGGCTGTATAGAATGAACATATTAGTTATGTGAATAAGAAGAGATTGTCATTAGAGTTCCAGATTTGGAGGCTACGTATAGTTGAAAGGGTCACCATGGATATTGTTTATCAGATTCAGAAATAGAGGTAAGTTAGGGCCTCAGTTTATAGGCTCTTTCGAGAATATTGCGAGGGTAGGGAAAGTAACGTATAAATTGGAATTTCGAGATGAAGTGATTCAGATGAAGTGATACCTGCCTGTCATGTATCCTACTTTCGTAAGAGTCCAGCTGATGTTTTAGTAGTTGTCCCTCTGTAAGACGGGGCAAGAGATGAGAAGTTTAGTTATATAGTAAAGCTAGTAGCTTTAGTAGAAAGAAAAGTTAAGGGTTTGTGTAACAAACATATGAAATTGGTAAAGATACGGTAGAAGCACAAGGAGAGTTCAGATAACACTTAGGTGTATATGCCATAATTTATGGATGATAAGTGATTTTATGTTTAGCATGTTATAGACCTTCTACGTTAGTAGCGGGTAGATGTGTGATGTAAGACTATCGGCAGTACGCTGGGATAGCATTCAGAGTCGAGGAGATGTAAGATTATCGCTAGTGCGCTACGGTAGCATTCAGTATGATTTGAAGCACAGTTAATTGTTCAGTAGATTTCGGGGACGAAATCGTCCCAAGTGGGGAAGAGTTGTAACGCCCCAAAGTTTGAAAGTTTCTTAAATAAGTCGGAGGGGTTAAATTGACAAGTTTTGGAACTTAGAAGTCTAGGGACTGTTTGGTAATTAGCTCAAAGTAGTAGATTTATATGGAGCTTTATTTGACCATTGAGGTCAAACTCTCATATCAAACACAAACACACATACGATGCACACAAACCCTCAGTTGTTGTTGATGAATTCGATTCAAGGAGGAAGGATTTTCATTTGAAAGTGATTACATAGTGATTTTATAGCAGAGGTATGTGTTCTTGGTTAATTTAATTGAGTTTTAGGTCAAGAAACCAAGACGTTCCAATGCTAAAAGGATTGTTTGGCCGAGTAGCCGATGTTTGTGAAGTCGAAGACCTCGGGGTGGAAGCAACTTCTCCCCGTGGTGCACATTCATTATCATAAATAGTATATAAGTGTTTAACACAATTTTCAATTTTTGATATACTTGTCGTAATCTCATCTGAAGATTGACCCAATGCTTCCCCGATAGAAGTTAAAGTTTCTGAAACACCCTTAAAATTAACAAGAGGGTTTAATGCCGAAGCAATCAAAAAAATTGTTGGAAACTCTTTAAAATATTTTATAAGAATTTCACACATTTCGTTGGTAATCATATCCCACCTTTGATCCAAAGAACCAAAAGCCTTTAATGTTCTCAAAATTTCACAAACACCTATCATAGCGGAGTGAGATGATGGAAAATATGTTTTTTGTTATTTTGTTTGAGTTGTACAAAATCCTTCCAAATTTCCGCAACTCGATTTGTTTTTGGAACTTCTTCGTACGGGAGATTTATATTGAAATCACTTCGACCCGCGTTCAAATTGCTAGATCCTTCACCCGCCATTTTTTATAATTTTGAAGCAAATTGAAATATTATATAGAACACTTGTATTATATAGAACACTTGAAGCAAATCCTTGAAATATAAACTTGAATTCTTGAAAAATAAAACTTGAAATATCAAGATTCAAGAATGAGAGAATTAGAGAATTGGAGATTTGGAGAATGAGAGAATGTGAGAAAGAGTGGTGCAAGAAATAAGGCTTCATTTTAGGGGTATTTATATGGGAAATTTCGGAAATTTTTTTTTTTTGAAAAACTAGCCGTTTGGACCGGTTTTTGACCGTTTTTTTCAAAAAAATACCGTTGAACTCTTGGACCGGTTTGGACCGGTTCGGGTTCTGGACCGGTTCGGACCGTTTCTCTCACTTTCGGTCTTGGACCGGCTCGACTCGGGCGGTTTTCGTTGGACCGGTCCGGTCGGTCCAAATGGCCCATGTCATTCCATCCTTTAAAGTGGGCTGTTGAATTGGGTTTCACTGGAAAAAAGAGGAAGGCCTTTTCATGTGTGGTGTATACATACATGTGGCTATTATGGAAAAATAGAAATGAGCTTGTCTTCTCTTCTCAGGCAGACAACAAACTGGAGTCTATCTTCACACTACTGCAAGCAACCTCTTTTTTCTGGATCAATCAAAGGGCGGGAGTTGATTCTTTGAAACATTTGTGGTCGGTATGGGTTTTAACTTTTAAGGCCTTTTGGTTGTTTTTAATGTTTGCTTGTTATGTTCTTGTTTTGTTTTATCGTATGTACTTTGGTCTAGCTTCTTGCTAGCTTTTGTTAATATATTTGGTTGAGTTTGGGGAGGGGGATGATGGCAATGTCGAAGCTCCTCCTTGCTCTCCTTTTGCCGTTAAAAAAAAGGCTTAAAAATGGCGTAGGCCATAGGTGTCTTCAGATCGCATGCATAAAAATTAACTTCATTTATTTATATCGATATTTATGAGCGGATTTACTACTATAAAATGAACATGATCTAATTACTTTCACAGGGTTTATGTATTATGTGATCTATATTCCATTTATCGATATCATTTTTCTAGATAAAAAAATTGATTCTTTCAACTTGTTCATTCATGCGGAGTACCAGCGGTGAGGGTTTAGCGAGGCTGAGGTGGACCTCGGTACCGCCAAGGAACACCACCCCCTTGCCTCGGTACCGAGAAATTTGAACATGGCTCAGTATCTGAATGCTTTGAATGCCGAAGATATATATATATATATACTATTCAACGATATGACCGTTTACAATTAAAAAAAATTACTTTTTTTACCTCCTATTCGGAGGAACCATTTCCTTCAAAATCGTTTCATACATTGGAGGATGATCTTTTAACCAAATAGTCGCTCATTTCCCCTCCATGTTCATCCTTAAAATAACTTGATAACACACATCACTAATTGTTTCCTTCCTTTACCCTTCCTTTCATTCCAAAAAATAACTCGAGAACACAGTGACTTGTTTTACCTTAAAATCTTTCCTTTAAAAAATGGGAGGATTAATAAGGAAATGATTGTTGGTGCAATCAAGATTAAATATTAATATATTGTTTTGATGACGCAATTTTAATATTTATTTAAAAATAAATATTATTACAAGAAGCTAACTTAATATGAAAATAATATGTTTGGCGAAATAAGACTTTAAATAAATTTGCATTGATCACAACACTAATAAATCATGAGAATTAAAGTTGCGAATTTTATAAAAAAGTCAAACGTTTGAAAAATGAATAAAGTAAAAATAACTATTAAACGTCAACGACAAATATTATAAAAAGTCATTTTTACTTAGAAGTATTTTCATTTATAAAAACATTCCATATGATCTCAAAAGATGTTTATTTCCGGAATGAAGTTTTTATAAAATAATTTGCCAACTATTATTAAACAAAAATATTTTATTTTGGCAAAAATAAAAATACGTATTTTGGTATACAAGTTAAATACTATTAAGAGTTATTATTATACTGTGTATTAAAGATTGGTGGAAAAAAATTAGTTTATTATCTTAAAAAGCTTTTAGATAGCAACGAAATTAAAATGGCTAAAATTTGCAAAAATGTAAGCTTTTGTTGCTAATTAGCAACGATAGACATTTAGCAATAAATCACATATTATAGCAACGACTGTTTATCATTAACTAGTAACTATTAAAAAAAAGACATTCGGACGTGGTTTTTTAGGGCCTTTAGACCCGGTTTTGAAGTGGGTCTGAATAGGGGGATCCTGAAAGTGCGGAGTTTCAAGCCCATAGTTTTTACATAGTTTTTTTTATAGATAACTAGGTCTGAATCTTAAAAAACACGCGCCCCACGATTTTAGGTTGTCTTTGTGGGCAATTTTTCTAATAGTCATTCGTAGTACGAAATATTACAAGTTGTTGGACCCAGTTATTGGAGAAGATGAAGCTGCTATTTCGGAGTGACCAACAGTAAATGTAAAAACTCACTCTCATGTGAGAAAGTGGAAGTTAAGATCCAATAAAAATTAAGCAGCACAACAGAAATCAGATAGCAATATACCACGTAATGTTTACAATTGAAGCAGGCGCAAGTTAAAGAATACTTAATATAACTATATCTAACAGTTAGAATAATTACTTAAAATATATATTTTGTAGTTGAATAGATTGTAACGTACTCTTAGTAACAAACTTTGATAAAAGTAAGTGTATTACAATCTAATCAAAAGGCCTTGGCCTTCCCATTATTAAGAGTTGTTAGTTTAACGTTAAAAAAAGTGTATTACAATCTAATATAGATAGAACTAAGGGTAATTGATGTTTTATCTAAATCATATCAAATAATAGCACATAGTCATCAAATCAAATACGGACTTATAAACATAAATTGTTATATCAAAATATATATAACAGATAAAAAGGTTTGTACACTTAGCAAGAAATACAAATTCGCAGCAAAGCGCGAACATGGAATTCTAGTTTTAAATATTTGTGGTGTAAAACCTTAAACATACAATAAATCCATACATCGACAACCAATCAATAAACATTCATGAAATTCGAAAGATGAAGATTAAAATTGATATACTCACATATTTGCACCAATAGTGTAATTAGGATATTTTAGAAACTCTTCATTCATTAGCTATTTTAGAAAGTAGGAAAACGTTATAAAAGTGAAATGGTGACATAATAACCCATTTTCTTTAACTTTATTAACAACACACGACACAATAAACAATTGTACAAGCTGTTGAGATTTCAAGGATTACAATACACTACTTAGCCTGTTTCTATGGCAACAAACAAAGAGGCTATTTGTTAAAACAGAATGATGAAGCATTGAATGATTTTGTAGTCTGAATAATTCAAAGGCTATGTATGAAATTGCATTTAAATGTGATATGCTGTTTGGTAAGGGTTTTGAATAAACAATATGAATGATACAAATTACCATTTAAGAACCTTAATAGTGATTTACTATCTTATAATATTATTTGCACCAATAGTGTAATTAGGATATTTTAGAAACTCTTCATTCATTAGCTATTTTAGAAAGTAGGAAAACGTTATAAAAGTGAAATGGTGACATAATAACCCATTTTCTTTAACTTTATTAACAACACACGACACAATAAACAATTGTACAAGGTGTTGAGATTTCAAGGATTACAATACACTACTTAGCTTGTTTCTATGGCAACAAACAAAGAGACTATTTGTTAAAACAGAATGATGAAGCACTGAATGATTTTTATAGTCTGAATAATTCAAAGGCTATGTATGAAATTGCATTTAAATGTAATATGCTGTTTGGTAAGGGTTTTGAATAAACAATATGAATGATACAAATTACCATTTAAGAACCTTAATAGTGATTTACTATCTTATAATATTATTAAAAGAAAGCGGTTGCTTACATCATTAATCCATTCCCAAAAAAATCTTCACCAATCATAGCACTTGATTTAAAAAAAAAACGAAAATACCAAGATGATTCGTCAGAATTGTTTCAAATCCTTAAGGGAACACCATTAGCTTTTTTAGGGCTTTTTCTAGGGTATACGCAAATAACCCTTCCCTATGCCGACTTCCGATTACAGAGCCGACTTCCCTATCCTCCTTCGATCCCGATTGAACGATTAGTTTAACACGGGTATACCCTTCGGCGGCTTCCTATTGCCGACTTCCCTACCCTTCTTCTTCGATTCCGATTGTTTGGCTGCTACAAGTCTTCGATTACGGGTTTCAATAAATCCGACTTTCACATTCGAATTTATAGACTTCACTATCTAATTGAGTGGTACTATTTGATTATCAAAAGGGGGTGATTATATGTGCTTCTGTTGGAACATGAAAACTGAGTGATCGAATTGGACAATTAAGGTTTTTGAGAGTTGATGAATGATGATCCAGCTCTCGGAGTCGCTTATGTACCGTCTATTGATTATATTGAAGTGTTGAAATTAAGGAAATTGCTATTATCATGATACCATTTTTCTTATCATGAATAGATTACAAACTTGGAAAAAGTTATGTTTTGAGTGACTATTTATTTCTCAAAAGGGGGTGATTATAAGAATGACTTTTGAGACAATTGTTCAGGACTATGGTTGAGTGTATATTAACTACTAATATTTAGAAATTCCATGAATAATTTACAAACTTGGAAAAAGCATTGTTTTGAGTGACACTATTTGATTCTCAAAAGGGAGTGATTATAAGAATGACTTTTGAGACAATTGTTCAGGAATATGGTTGAGTGTATATTAGACTTAACTACTAATATTTAGAATTGTTGGGTTTCTATGGAATCAAATAGAATCAATTACAAATGTGGGGTGTTGATAATGTTTCATAGAATTAGAAATATTAAACATTTGCCTCACTTTATTGCGATTATAACTAAAACTCAAACAGTTAACTAAGTTTTTATCTTGGGTGTTCTTGAAGATCATATTGGATTATCAGCTGTAATGATATTCCCAAACCACTATTACCTCAAAGACCACCTATTTATATATTTTTGATGACAAAGCCATAGTCAATTGCATTGGAGTTTGAAGTTTTTGCTGACAAAACCATAGTAAATTTAGTTGGATCTATATATAGATGAACAGATTCAAAGGACGGATATCCATTTGGGCTGTTGTTATTTATTTTGTTTCTATGTGCAAATGATCAGTGTTATTTAATGAATTAATAGTGATAGGTGAAAACTACCACAAAGGAACGACTTTAGGTAGTGTTTTATTTTAATTTAATTAGAAAAAGACTTACACTATGTGTATCCGGCTGTTTGTTTGCAGCCGATGAAACCATTTAGCTAGTGCAATATAAATACGGGGATGATTAAAATCAACTTTAAATATTTACTATGTGCTATGCGCAAGTTGTGCGAAAAACCCGTATATATCTAATTCTTACTTTGCAGCGTAGCGTAAGAAAGAGTTTCAAAGAGTTATTTTGCTCACAAAAATTTGTTTTATTTAACTAATTCTTATGTTAAATTACAAAATCAGTTACTAAGTTGGTTAACAGCTGTGTGTGACTCGGTGTGTATGCGCCAAAGAGGGAAGGGAATCAAATCCGTCAACCTGTTCGGAGCAGGAACCCCTCGAACGAGCACCAAATCATATAGCACCGATTGAGCAGCAGCCAGGTGCGAATTCGAAACTCTTATTGTTGTTTTATAGCTGGATTCCTAAGTGGTTTGGGCGAGAGTGTTAGGTTTGTCGAACTGAGGCATAACCGGGAACCATCAAACCATTAAAACCTTTAACTATCTTTTGGGATTGCTTATAAAGACCGGTGGGGAAGTGACAAAGATTTTAACGAATATGACATTTTAGTACAAGAATGACATTTTAAGCACAACCTCACCCATTGAGTTACATGTGATAGATAATCCTTTTCAATCTTTTGTTAAACCTTTTACCAGTATGGCATTTTAGTACAAGAATATGACAAATGCTCATTCAACATCATTAAATAACTTTATTACATCATACCTTGATAAAATCATGATTAGAAAGCTGTTGACAAGGTGGGACACAGAACACTCCTTTTGTGAGGGACCAGATAATGACCAAAACTCATTTGATATGCACTACCAATTACCAAATACCAAACTTTGAAACAAAGCTATATTTTTACAGGTAATTAAAGCTTTTTGATCCATCCCCTGTCACATGTAACAGAATGGGTCAGTCTGTGCTTAATTATAGTTCACTTTAGTTGCTAATTAATAAATTTGTAAGAAAAACAGACGAGTGACTTCTGTTTGAAGCTTTACATTGGATCAA
This sequence comes from Pulicaria dysenterica, assembly GCA_947179395.2. Lineage (NCBI taxonomy): Eukaryota > Viridiplantae > Streptophyta > Magnoliopsida > Asterales > Asteraceae > Pulicaria > Pulicaria dysenterica. The sequence goes on along the minus strand of OX359294.1, from coordinate 63,448,232 downwards.
TCGATATTAGATAGGGCTTTTGGTGTTGTTGGAGGAACTTGGTATGAGAGTGTGATTATTTAACTAATTTCTTGACATATGTTACTTTTTACAGCTTTTGTTTATTTAACTCATGTTTACTCACGAGACGTAAGTTAACACTTATTTCTTTGAAATGTGTCTTGTACTCATGTTAGATGATTGCCGTTGTAAGACAAGTTGCCTTAGGAAGTTTGACTTAGATGATTGATACCAATGAGACTTATTATTAGTTTGGTTAATAGTTTGTTTATGTAACAGTTTTACGAAATTACAATTTACGGTGACATAGTGATTTCTAAAAGTTCTAAATGTCTTTTGACGGTTAGCATTTAATATGCATCTGGGTTTTAGACTTCCGTTGCAATCAATTATTTAATAATTAAAAGTTTTTTTAAATATAAATCTTGAAAATCACGGTGTTACATTTGAGACAATATTTTTTCACGATCATTGGACCATGGGGCACAAACCTTTTTCTCCGTCTTGGTGGGTTAGAAGGTTCAAGAATTCCTTGTTGGTATATTTGGTGGTTGTTGAGAAAATTGCTGTTGAAAAGGTGATGCATAAATATTGGTATTGTAGGAAATTTTAAAAGCATTGTCAAAAGTGGGGGTGAAATTGTGGTTCTTGACATCAGCAAAGAGATATGACGATAGATAAGCACGTAATGTTAACCTGGTGAAGCCTGCAACTTGTACACAACAAGTATTTTCAGAGATGAGAGAACGAGAGCAACACACACTTACACAAAGTTGTGTATTTCATTCACTGAAAACTGAAAGAACAGAACATGCCATAAAGGCTTACACGAATGGAAACCATGAATAAAAAATAACTGACCACTACCTCATCATGTGAGGAACTAAACTACCCACTACTAAGTGCATAAATTAAAACTAAATAATTAATAAAATAAACATAAAATAAACTCTGATTTGAGAGCATGCAGTCCACGAAAATGCACAGCATGCATATGGGTGTTGTACTTCATGCATAAGGTGTTGTACTTCAATACGTAAGACACTATCGGGGTTGTAGCTCCGATATGCACTCCTCAACTGTCTCTGCATCATATTCATCAGAATTAATCCAACCCCCGTTTAGTGGCCATGAAGGATTTTTTGGAACAGGTAGATCAAGAAGCAAGCTGCTAAGCAGCATGCCATTGACATCCTCCATCGTCGGTCTGTCATTTGCAACTTCTTGAATACACAACAACCCAATATGTATGAATCTTCTTATAGAACTTGAATCAGCATCAATTCTAGGATGATGCTATACTTGAATATCTTCCTGTCCTCCAATTTGTCCATGTCTGCAACAAAATCAACAACCATGTAGTTACACTCCCACTGTTTCACCATGAAGAGAAAATAAAACTACAACACAATTTAATAATAAGTTATAAGCAACCACGTGTTGAGAAAGGTTGATGATGAATTGATACAAAATTCCATGTCAATTATGTGTTTGTGAGATACTGATTATATTTGAAAAGGACCAATTACATAAAACGGTCACCAATTTTGTTCTAAATTCATAACATAGAATGTTAACTAGATTATGCAAGTATAAATGTACCATAATGGAGTAAGATCATCCACAATTATACTTACATATTCTACAAAGTCCTGAGAAATAGGAATGTCACTGTATTTCCTAAACCCGCTTATAGTTTCCAAAATCAGCATGCCAAAACTATAAACATCAGACTTTGTTGACAGATGGCCAGATAAAATGTCACATATACAGGTGTTATTACAAAGTTGTGATAGCATGTGATTCTTGCCGACTATATTCTTCTATTTGTCATTAATAATATAAAGGGTATCATAGATAATTTTATAAAATCTGAGAAAACAAAAATAAAATAAGCATTATATATTATCAGCAAAGGAGCATTATATATTATCAGCAAAAAGAGCATTATATATTATCAGCAAAGGAGCATGATGATTAACAATCACATATTCTCATCAAACGGATATGTACTTACGAGGCAAACGAGATCACATCTACATCAATGCAATCAGTATTATTCATTAGGCACTTTGCAGATCCAATATTGGAGAGTTTGGGCTCTAAGCTTTCATCTAGAAGAATGTTTTTAGGTCTGATATCAACATGTATGATCCGGATGGGAGCATTATGATGAAGGTAAGTAAGTACCCTAGCAACACCTAGTATTATCTTGTAACGCTCATCCCAGCCCAAAATGATGCACTTAGGATCTACAAAGACAAGATCACAAAAATGTCTGTTGAAGTTCACTCCATTGAACTTAACTTTAAGAAACTACTATTGTTCCCAAGAGTTGCAATAAGCTTTGTGTTAAAACATGCAGCGACCTTACGCATGAGATGTGCATTTCAAAATGAAAAGTCCATACCCGAAATCAAGCGATCCAAGCTTCCACATGCTGCAAGCTCAAACACGTATAGTGGTGTTGTTTCTTTAACACAATATCCAAACGGCTTAAGCAAATTATCATGTTGAAGTTGATCCAGCAATAATACGTTATCTAAAGTGATTTCTTTGGAAGTAGGATAATCTAGTGCAACTGCTATTCCTTGTCCATTATCTAGCATCCCCTGTAAAGAGTAAATAAGTTGTGTTGCATTTTGCAATCTTTGAAAAACTTAAAGGACTGGTAATTAGATATTTGATTATGGATACCTTATACATGCCAACAAATGCAGACTGCGGAATTTTATTAGCGTCAGAAAAGTAATCTGTTGCAAAACTAATGGTATCATAATCAAACTGGTACAGCCTTCTGCTTTTATCACTTCCACTTTCAACTACAAGTTCAACAATTTAAGAAGCTGTTAGGTGTGGATATGGTAAGATATCGGAGAATAGATCATTGGATTAATACCCAGTCTATATTCTGAGTTTTGTACATAAGTAAGTTGGATGAATGGAACAGAACAATAATGCACCTAGCCAAAGCTTTTTAATGCAACAAACTGATGCATTGCAAAAGTTGCATGCCAACAAGACATTGTGTGACAAGAAAAGGATTGAAAAACAAGAAACACTATAAGACCAACTTGTAAACCAAAACAAATTGTTGTCCTCTTTGGTTGACATAAAAAGATATGAAATTAGTTGTATATTATTTCGTTTTTAGAAAAACATGGAAAACTTTAATAGATCGTGGTAACAAATTTTCTTCGGTTACACCATAGTTTGTCGATCATATCAATTTAGGGTCATATATGCAGTGTAAAATCGCCATCTATCATTCATCACTGCTAGAGGAAACTCTTTATGTTCAAGCAGAAACTATCATAAACCAATATATTAATGTGTGACTTGTGATAATGCTTTCGTATTATGTTTGGTAATCAAATCTGGAATATCTTAATACAGAAACTAATACAAACTACTTAAATATCCCATGAAAACTATTCTACTAATAAACTCTCTCAACAATTCTGAAAGTAAATTAAACACAGAAATGTGGAAGAGGATATGTTACCTGAGTTTTCGATATTGAATGGAAAACCAAACATCGGTAACCTTCTACCAAATATAGTCATGCCTGCATGATTCAATGTCTTATTGGCTTTCTCCTGTAAGGCTAAGGCTAGAACAGACTCAAGAGTTGCCACAATCTCCGCCATAGTAGGTCGTTGCTTTGGACGGTGATGTAAACACTGTTTTGCTAGCTGTGCAAACACCTTTAAGCACTTGAGGGATATTTCCTCCCTTATATTAGAATCAACAATTTTCTTTAACCTGCCTTCTTTAATAGAGTCTTGAGCCCATATTGCCAGAGCATGTTGCTCCTCATCAAGACTTGTATCTACTGCCCGTTTCCCACATAAGACTTCAAAAAGTACCACCCCAAAGGCGTACACATCAGATTTTCTAGTCAGCTTACCTGTGTAAAAGTAATCGGGATCAAAATATCCAAATGTTCCTTTTACGATGGTGTCGACAAAAGTGGATGGCTGGTTTTTTGGACATATTTTGGACAATCCGAAGTCTGAAACTTTAGCTTCCCCGCTAGTATGTAATAGAATATTTGAACTCTTCACGTCGCGATGGATAACTCCATGAGCTATATTTGTACCAGTGTGAAGATAATCTAAACCGCGTGCAGCCCCTATGCATATTTTGAGTCTTCGCACCCACGATAGAGTTGTTTGGCGTTTGTGGAGATGTTCTTCAAGGGTTCCACGGGACATATATTCATAAACAAGAATCATTTCTTGCTCATCAATGCAATAACCTATCAAAGACACCAAATGACAGTGCCTTAACTCAGAAAGAATCCTAATTTCAGCCCAAAATTCTAGTGCCCCTTGATTAGATTTTGAATGCAGGCGCTTTATGGCAACAGTCAAAGGATCTGCCCCATTAGTAATGGTTCCCTTGTAAACCTTGCCAAACCCCCCACGGCCAATTACTAATGACTCGTCAAAGTTTTGAGTTGCTAGCTGAATCTCGGAAAACTTAAGCTGCCGGCACAGATGCAGCGACATTGAGGATGAGGGTTGGGATGATTCAACCTCGTGACTGGTAGGAAAAGACATAGCTATAGATATATGATCACAGTTTCAACTGATATGATCACAGTTTCAATTGATCGGATCTCAACATTCATAACTTATAGTCAACATACAGTGATCGAGAAAGAGACTTCGTTTACATGAAGGAGACTGTTTGCGCGTCAACTGGTGGTTGAAAGACGGTTTCCATGAAATTACAATGTTGTCATATTTTCCACAAATAGCTAGCTTAAAGATAGCGTTACCTCTTGATCTTCCTACGTTGATTCGCTTGGTAACCCTAGAATCAACCACCTCCGATGACCACACCAGCTATTTTCAACACCACTCAGAGTGGGCAGAATGGGAAAGGGGTGAGCGCGTGAAACCTTTACTACGGGTGAAAATTTCACACCGAAACGGCGCGATTAAATGAAGCTCCTGGATTCCTTCACCACCTCATCACGTGGTGGGTTTTGAATTTATTCTTTTTAATCCTTTGTATTTGCATATTGTGTCATTTGAGAATTCAATACGTGGCTATATAAAAAGTAAATTTTAATTACATTAAACTTAATGTTTACACAATTTTTTTAGTAATGTAATTTTTTTTATTATCTCATAAACTCAATAAATGCAAGTTTTAAGTGGGTTCTAAAATTTAGTGTGGTGGAAAGTGATCACTACGAAGCTGAATGGTAAATTAAGTGGTGAAAGTAGAAAGCTGACGTTGGAATATGGTGATGTGGTGGAAGGTGAGGGTTGCAATCACTCATAGTCCACCATTCAACCTATCGCTATTTTACTCACCACTCAATCCATGCTAGTTATTTTCCTCATGATCTTCCTACTATTCAACCCATGCTTACCATATCAAAGCATGAGACCACGTATCATCTATATTCTATATATGTTATTATATAAACAATACAACACTCTTTCTCCCTTCTTTTAACATCCTGATCTCGAGTTTTTTTTAATGAAGGGAATGTAAGGTGGGAAGAGAGAGGAGGAAAAATTATGTTCTTAAGATTTTTTTTAAGAGGGGAAGGAAAGGATTGGAAAAGACAATTTTACTAGTTTTGTGAGTAAAATCTTTGCTTCCACTTTTGGGATGATTGAGAGGGGGAGTTTTTCCATCATTCCATTTCCTCTCCTCCCTTCTCACTCCTTCCCTTCCTCTCTTTAAAATAACTCGATAACAGATCATTACAGTAAGAGTTCTTAAAATTTAATCAAAACAACATCTTGACTTTTCATTATATTTAAACTAATCTCATCCACTCAATCTTTAACCACTCATCTCTCTTCTAATTTACTTAACTTTTTATTCATTTAAAATATACTCTAACACAAACACAATTATCCACCTATATCAACACAATATTCAAAATTTTATTAACTTCTCTTTTCTTATTTCATAAATATAAATCTTTTCTCTTATTTTAATTTTTTTTAATTAATAAAATAGTTGATGCAAATAAAAGAAATTTAAAAAAAAGCAGACATGTTTACGGAAGAAAATTATTTTTGTGACACTGAATCGGGCAACGTATCTTTACATTCTTAAAACTGACATGTTGCAAAACAAAAACTATTAGCCGCTGCTGCATTACGCGGGTACGATACTAGTACTTATTAATCAATCAAAAATCTAATATACAAAAACTAAAAAAGAAAAGAAATTATGTATGGGATCCACTTTAAGTTGAATCACCAACAGTTTAAAACCGGACCGGTCATCAAACCGGTCACTCAACTGGTTCACTGGTTGGACCGGTTGAACCGTTTAAAGAATCGGATGATATGATAATTAGTTTAAATTGTTAGTATTAAATAGATTATATTTCAACCTGTACAAATTATGCAATTGAGATACAACTTATAATTATTTTGATATTTCAACAACCATACATATGTTTACATATCTTATATTTGTTAACTACACAAACAATGAATAACATATATATATATATATATATACACACGTGATGCAATAAAGATAACATTGCATGAATTTATTAAGGAGACAAAAGCATGATGAAAAACAAAGAGCAAAACATTTTGGTAGTCCCACAACGACGCTTGAAGAAAAAAAGAATAAAGGGTAAAGCCATAAAAGGAACATGGGTGCTGGTGGTGAAAGAAGTGAAAAAAAAATCAAGAATAAAGGGTAAAGCCTAAGGTTTGACCAGTCTAACTGGTTCAACAGTTTGACACAAACCGCCCTATTTTTTTTTATGAAGTGGTTATCCGGTTTATTTTAGACCGTGTGAGTGAGCGGTTTCCGGTACTTCAACCGGCCGGTCCGGACTGGATTTGAAAACATTGTCAATCACACAATGTAATCTGCATCCCTTTTTCAAAACCACCACAGTACCAAGGTATGGAAACCACTCCACCCCCGTTTCATAATTTCATCTTATAACCCACCGCCCACCCCTTCCCACTCCAAACACTCTTAAACAATCTTTGTAACATCCTCGAATATAGCCTAGTAGTTTCATATTGCTCTTTGTTTATGTATTTATCTGCTATTTTAGATGTTTATTAGACATAATATTTGTATTGCAAGGTATAAACTATAAAGTGTATATATGTGTGTGTGTGTGTGTGTGTGTGTGTGTTTATGTGATGTTAGTACCAATAGATTCGCTTTTGCATGAGTGTCGTAGATAATACCTCGTTGGTAGATAATTAATTAAGTAAGTAAGACTGTTTATTAATTAACTGTATTCTAGATGACAGATACATGCACTGTGTGTGTTAATTAAGTAAGACTGTTTAATTAATTAACTGTGTGTTAATTCTTGATGTTTTAGCATGTTTTAGCTTGACTTGATTCTCTTTAAACTCATCTTTGGAGGCTAACAATTTCAATCCCATATCCTCCACTATTTTTAAGATTCTATCGGCCTCCGCTCCTGCATTGTCAGTCTCCACATCCGGGCCCAAACCACCCATTTTATCATCACCTTTATCTTGATCCCGATTACTTTTACACGGGTAAGCTGACTAGAAAATCTGATGTGTACGCCTTTGGGGTGGTACTTTTTGAAGTCTTATGTGGGAAACAGGCAGTAGATACAAGTCTTGATGAGGAGCAATATGGTCTGGCAATATGGGCTCAAGACTCTATTAAAGAAGGCAGGTTAAAGAAAATTGTTGATTCTAATATAAGGGAGGAAATATCCCTCAAGTGCTTAAAGGTGTTTGCACAGCTGGCAAAACGGTGTTTACATAGCCGTCTAAAGCAACGACCTACTATGGCGGAGATTGTGGCAGCTCTTGAGTCTGTTCTAGCCTTAGCCTTACAGGAAAAAGCCAATAAGACATTAAATCATGCAGGCATGACTATATTTGGTAGAAGGCTACCGATGTTTGTTTCTCCATCCAATATTGAAAACTCAGGTAACATATCCTCTTCCACATTTCTGTATTTAATTTACTTTCAGAATTTTAAAGAGAGTTTATTAGTAGCATAGTTTTCATGGGATAATTAAGTAGTTTGTATTAGTTTCTTTATTGTGTTATATATTGGGGATTTACATTTTACCAACACAATACAAAAGCATTAGCACAAGTCATACATTAATTTTAATTTTATATATTGGTTTATGACAGTTTCTGCTTGAACATAAAGAGTTTCCTCTAGCAGTGATGAATGATAGATAGCGATTTTACACTGCATATATGACCCTATATTGATTTGATCGACAGACTACGGTGTAACCGAAGAAAATTTGTTACCACAATCTATTAAAATTTTCCATGTTTTTCTAAAAACAAAATAATATACAACTAATTTCATATCTTTTTATGCCAACCAAAGAGGACAACAATTTGTTTTGGTTTACAAGTTAGGTCTTATAGTGTTTCTTGTTTTTCAATCCTTTTCTTGTCACACAATGTCTTATTTTGAGTCTAAACCGCTTGTTATTTGATGAACTTGTAGTTGAAAGTGGAAGTGATATTAGCAGAAGGCTGTCCCAGTTTGATTATGATACCATTAGTTTTGCAACTGATTACTTTTCTGAGGCTAATAAAATTCCGCAGTCTGCATGTGCTTGCATGTATAAGGTATCCATAATCAAATATCTAATTAACAGTCCTTTAAGTTTTTTAAAGATTGCAAAAAACAACACAACTTATTTACTCTTTACAGGGGATACTAGATAATGGACAAGGAATAGCAGTTGCACTAGATTATCCTAACTTTAAAGAAATCACTTTAGATAACGTATTATTGCTGGATCAACTTCAACATGATAATTTGCTTAAGCCGCTTGGATATTGTGTTAAGGAAACAACACCACTATACGTGTTTGAGCTTGCAGCATGTGGAAGCTTGGATCGCCTGATTTCGGGTATGTTTTTTTGCATTTTGAAATGCCCATCTCATGCTTAAGGTCGCTGCATGTTTTAACACAAAGCTTATTTGGGAACTCATGATGAAGTTAAGCTTCTTTTATCTAAATTTTGCTACAATTGTAGTTCTTAAAGTTAAGCTCAATGGAGTGAACTTCAACAGACATTTTGTGATCTTGTCTTTGTAGATCCTAAGAGCATCATTTTGAGCTGGGATGAGCGTTACAAGATAATACTAGGTGTTGCTAGGGTACTTACTTACCTTCATCAAAATGCTCCCATCGGGATCATACATGGTGTTATCAGGCCTGAAAACATTCTTCTAGATGAAAGCTTAGAGCCCAAACTCTTCAAATTTGGATCTGAAAAGTGCCTAATGAATAATACTGATTATAATGTCTCGACTTACTCGTAAGTACATATCCATTTGATGAGAATATGTGATTGTTAACATCATGCTCCTTTGTTGATCATATATAATGCTCCTTATATTTTCTAAAATATATATACAGAGCTTATTTTATTTTTGTTTTCTCAGATTTTAGTAAATTATCTATGACTTAGAAGAATATAGTCGACAAGAATCACATGCTATCACAACTTTGCAATAACACCTGTATATGTGACATTACAGGGAATACTCATCACCAGAGTACATGTTTCTTGGCCATCTGTCAACAAAGTCTGATGTTTTTAGTTTTGGCATGCTGATTTTGAAAACTATAAGCGGGTGTAGGAAATACAATGACATTCCTATTTCTCAGGACTTTGTAGAATATGTAAGTATAATTGTGGATGATCTTACTCCATTATGATACATTTATACATACTTGCATAATCCAGTTAACATTCTATGTTATGAATTTATAACAAAATTGGTGACCGTTTTATGTAATTGGTCCTTTTCAAATATAATCAGTATCTCACAAACACATAATTGACATGGATTTTTGTATCAATTCATCATCAACCTTTTACTAGATTGTGTTGTAGTTCTATTTTCTCTTTGTGGTGAAACAGTGGGAGTTGATTTTGTTGTAGGCATGGACAAATTGGTGGACAGGAGGATATTCAAGTATAGTTGATCCTAGAATTGATGCTGATTCAAGTTCTATAAGAAGATTCATACATATTGGGTTGTTGTGTGTTCAAGCAGATGCAAATGACAGACCGACAATGGAGGATGTCAATGGCATGCTGCTTAGCAGCTTGTTTCTTGATCTACCTATATATTCCAATTAAGCCTGCATTCTCACAAATTATAGAAGAAGTGGATATAGAAGAAGTGGATCTGGATGAAACAAATGCTTGTGACAACAATGATGCAGGGACAGTTGAGGATTTCATATTGGAGCTACAACCCCGATAGTGTCTTACGTGCTTATCTCTTCACTGATGTCAAGAACCACAATTTCATCCGCACTTTTAAAACTTCCTGCAATGCCAAAATAACCACCACCAACAAGGAATTCTTGAACCTTCTACCCCACCTAAGATGGAGAAAAAGGTTTGTACTAGGGATGTAAACAAGCCGAGTCAAGTCGAGCCGAGCCAGACCCTTATCGAGCCGGGCTCATTTAAGCTTTTTTAAGCTCGAGCTCGAGCTCGGCTTGTTTAGAGCTTTTGATGTTGAGCTCGAGCTCGGCTCATTTAATATTTATGAAGCTCGGGCTTGGCTCGTTTAGGCTCGTTTAAGATAGGCTTGTTTAAGCTCGCGTTTTATTTTGATATATTTTAAAATCATATATATTATTATTAAAAATTTAACATATAAAATATAAAATATATTATATATAGAGCTCATTTAGGCCCACTTTTTGGAGCTCGAGCTCGAGCTCGGCTCGTTTATTAAAAGAGCTTTAATCTAGGCTCGAGCTTGAGCTCGTTAAGGGTTTGCTTGTTTCGAGCTTTTAACGATCTGAGCTCGAGTAGCTCACGAGTAGCTCGGCTCATTTGCATCTCTAGTTTGTACCCCATGGTCCAATGAAAAAAAACTGGTTCAAATGTAACACCGTGATTTTCCAGATACACGTTAAAAAAAACTTTTAAATATTAAATAATCAATAGTAACAGTAGTCTAAAACCCAAATGCATATTAAATGCTAACTGTCAAAAGGCATTTAAAACCGTTAAAAATCACTATGTCACACCTTAAATCATAATTTCGTAAAACTTTTACATAAACAAACTATTAACCAAACTAATAATAGGTCTCATTGGTATCAATCATCTAAGCCAAACTTCCCAAAGACAACGTGACTCACACCGACAATCATCTAACATGAATACAAGACATATTTCAAATAAATAAGTGTCAAGTTACGTCCCGTGAGTAAATAGGAGTTAAATACAATAGCCGTAAAAAGTAACATAATTAAGTTGGAAATGCAATTAACAATTAACCGTTCACATGTTGCATACTATTCATATACCATATCCCGTGGTCCATGTATTTTACTAGTTAAAGTTTTCCCTAGTCATTGGGCCTCGGCCAACTAGGTAACCCGGTTCACTAATCACGCTTCGTGACCCATGTATTGAAAGGGTAGCTACTCCCAATCTATGCATAACAAGGTTTTCGCTACTCTAATGGTGCTTGTAAATGTACCACGTTGTCGTTCAGATGTAAGTACAAACAGAAACCATTGTTCATCTCCTCCTCACACTCACGTGATGTATGATCAAGCCTACCATTTCAGCCAACAACTGAAAGTATGCACTCATACACACTTGAACTGACACCTAATATGGAACGATTTCGATCTCATTTTTGAATCCTTATATCGATTTTGCATTTCCAAACCTGAATCAAGTAAAGAAACCGTAATCTTTAATATATATATAGGGGAGGGTTCATGCGAGAACCGTTGTTAGTGCGAGAACCGCGAGAACCAATCTCAGCCGTCCCTTGGATATGGGAAGTATCATGGATGGAGAGCGTGGAGGGATAGAGTGTGGCAGGGTGTATGTGAGGAATTCATGGGTGGGCAATGACATTGAAGGAGGGGGAATTGGACGACTTAGATTGGTTCTCGCGGTTCTCGCGCTAACAACGGTTCTCACATGAACTTTTATCTATATATATATATATATTTTTTTTTTTTTTGCATTTGCAAACAATTTATCTTACATAATCATGAAACTCGACACAAAATTACCCATAACAAAACCTAAAAGTATGCACTAATACACACACTTGAATTGACACCTAATATGGAACGATTTCAATCTCATTTTTGAATCCTTATATTGATTTTGCATTTCTAAATCTGAATCAAGTAAAGAAACCGTAATCTTTAATATGTATTTTCACATTTGCAAACAATTTATCTTACATAAACACACTCATGATTTAAAACACAATACACAAATCTGGACGTTAAGCAAGACAATAAACTGAAACCCAAATAACGAATCTTTGTTAAAACCTCAAGAACACAAGCGTACACAGAGAGAAATTAAGCACATATATGTCATAACCCAACTTCGAACTACATATATTGTTTTCATTGAACAAACATGACCCAACACACCCAATGATGTGTGATTTCAAATGAAGATGGATGCATAAGAGGTGGTGGTAACTAGAGTATGGTTGGAATTGGTAACCAATGGGAGTGAGGGAGATGGTGTTAGTATGTGTGTACATTGATTTACGTATTATGTATTTTAAATATTAAGTATGCACTTTTAAACTGAATCAAAGTTAAAATAATAATTTAATAATGTATTAGTATTTTACATATTTTGAGATATTTTATTACGAGCTTAATAAAATCTTGTAACAAAATACAAAGGACAATATAAAGAAAAAAAGGTAGCGAGTTTCAATTTAACAACTTAAATCCATAATTACTTTTAGGAGAATTTTTTTAGAACTGTTTTTATTATAAGTATATATTACGAGTATCACGAGTATTAATTTTGACTATTGATCAAAATTAATCAATGACTAAGAATGACCCATTGCTCATTTATGAGCATTAAAAAGGATTACTTTAGAAAAATTAAACCTAAAAAATAATGACGTATTTATTCGAATACAATTCATGATTAAGTAAATATTTAAATAATTAAAAAAATCTATTTTAGTAGGTAATTAATAAGTTATAATAATAATTATAACTAGGGTTAAATGCACCGATATGTAATGAACTATGCTCATTTTTAATATTATGTGTAACGAACTACAAAAAGTTTGCAAAAATGCATTAAACTACCCGGAATTTATGTTTAATGCAATATAACCTTCTATTGAAGGTTTCCCGCTCAACCTAATTTTTTTCTTATTATTTTTTCTATTTTTATTTTATTATTAATCATTTATTATCATTATAATAATTATTATTATTATTACTAATACTAATGCTAATATTTTATAATATTATTAAAAGAAAAAGATTATGACATCATCATCTTTTTCAAAAATAGCTTCCACCAATCACAACATTTCATTTAATAAAAAAAATTAAAAATTAGAAAATAACCAAATATTAGGTGAGTTAGTTAAGGGAACTCTATATATTTAGGAGATTAGGTGTACTTTTAAATTATTAAATATGAAAAGAATTTTAAGTTCTAAAATTTTAACATCACTGCCAAATTATTTTCAAAACCAAATTTACATAACTAAAATCATCATACTTGATACTTATATTTGTATATATGGTGGAAAAAGAGGAAAAAATCAACATGCTATCATTGATATTCAAATAATCACTATCAATCGAATTGCACAATTTCATTACTGCTTTTCAGGTAAATTAGTTTTGTTTACATTTCATGAAAACGATTCAGATATGCTAATGTAATATATTGTTCTTCTTTTTTATATCTATTAATTATGGAGAATATTTATGTATGGGAAAACACAAGGCAATTTTATGTGACGACATTATTCACCTATGTCATCAAGAACTTCAAAGACCATGTATTATATTTACTTCTTAAATTAGTTATAGATTTTTAATAATTTATATATCTTAATTGTATTTTTGTCATGTTTTATGTACTGATTAATTATTTATACTGACAGGTCTTAACCTAGACGAGGATGTGATAAAAAATAGTTGTTTGGCTAAATTGGAAAGAGCAATCTGATGTTGAATCAATAAGCAACTCCATATATTCATCCATCAACAACAATCTTTACGATCTAAAATTTCTTCAAGCAATGAGCAATTTTGGCTCCCACAAATGAAGAGGTCAAGTGTATTAATAACTTCATGATTTCAAATATTATGGTGAGGAGGTATCATATTACAGTTCTAACTGTATAAGTTCAACTGAAGATTCTGATACATTTGAAGAATCATTAAAGTCACTTGAACTTTTGTATTCAATAAAAGTATCTGGTTTTCCAAACCAGAAGTTTAAGTTTAAAGGTTGGTGTGACTGTGATGATGCTTTCGTAAACTTGAACAGTCTAAAGGCCATTGCAACGGAACAAGATTACAAATTACTCGACTTGGTGCACATGTGGTTGAAGCAAAAATAATTGCAGGTACGAATGTTGGTCACATTACTCATATTCCAATATTGAAGATGATTCCATCGGAGCCTATATTACCATTCAAGTTCCAATGAAGGCAATTTCCTCTCTTGGTTTATTTTGCAATGAAGATAAACAAGAACCAATGTCAATCTTTATCGAATGTTGGATTGTTTTGGAGACGACCCGTTTTCACTCATGAACAATTATACGTGGGGATTTCTCGAGTAAAGAGTAAGGAGGGGTTAAAAGTTTTAACTTGCAATGATGATGACAATCTTACTAATAAAACCATAAATGTTGTTTATAAAGAGGTTCTACATAAAATCTAATGATAATCTCATGTATGAATATTAAAATTCTGTAATGTTTATACATTTCTTCCGTGATTTTATATCCCTATCTATGTTTTGTAATTATTTTTACTACACATGTTAATACTCTTTAAAACTATATAAATTTAAAATTGACTTATATCATCCCCGTGTTGACACACGGGTCACTTAGCTAGTTAATATTAATATTAATAATAAGAATATAAAGAACAAAACTACCGCCTCACAACTTAATTTACGTCTAATAATAATATGTGAATGCCTCATCCACCATCGACTAAGGAACAAAACCACCGCCTCCTTACAGCCTCCTTTGCCGCTTCACAGCCTCATACGAAGTCTTCAACCACCACCGCCGCCATCGCCTCCGACCTCAACCACTGCCGCTGTTTTGGGTTTTCTTGGTTCGTCTTCGACCACCACCACCGCTATTTAGGGTTTTCTTGGTTTGTCTTCGGCCACCACCGTCGCCTCCGTCTTCAAATACGTCGATGCTTAGGTTTTGTTTAGAGTTTTCGATTTCTGTTCCATTCATTAAAAATCGATTTGTATTATCATTTCCGTTTTTAATTTAATTTTTATTTATTTGTTTGCTTAAGTTTTTTGATTTGTTCAGCCTGCTTAGGTTTTGTTTTGTATGAACAACCACACAAATGAATGTTCATGAAGACAAAAAAAGGAGACGATGGTTTAGGAGGCTGTGTGAGTGGCTGAACATAGTCTATTTCAAATGGGTTTTGTCAACACATCTTCAATTTAGGGTTTTCTTTGGTATACTACTGACCACCACCACCATCTGCAACCCTAATACAAATTCGACTTCAAATATGGATTATTCAGCAAAATTAGGGTTTGTGGTTTCTAGATTACGATGTTTGATGTTAGATTTGGGATTACTAATTTCGATTTGAACATCAGAAAAGTTTGGGGGTATTACCGATGGTGGTAGTTGAAGGTCAAACAGGTGGTGGAGGTTACATCTCCGACTATTAACCTAAATCAATTGTTTATATTTAGGTTATCATTATTATTATTATTATTCTTTAGGGTATCAAAGTGTAATTATACTCTTTATATATCTGATTGTATTTTCTCAATCAAGGAAGGAAAAACATTTACGATACCAATTCTCTGAGTTGGTATCAGAGCCGTCTCTTAACCCTAATACCTACGACAAAAAAAAATATATGACTGCCTTGTTCTGTCGATTAGAGGCTTCCGAAGAATATTAATAGTCGACCCTGTTCTGTCGTCAACTACATCCTACTTCCGACCCTGTTCAGTCGACTAACTACATCAATCGATTAACTACATCAAGGCTTATGTCGATCAACAACATCAGGCTTCTGTCGATTAATTGCATCAGGTACTCCAAACCTGTTTTGTCGATCTCAAAAAAAAATATATATATACGACTGCAATTGCAGCCTCTGTTTTTGCCGAACAACAACAACAATCACGTAATCACCAATTGCAAACTCATGGCAGCCATAATCCAATTTTCACATCAGGAGAAAACTATTCACAACTCTCACAAGTTCTCCTTTTCTCTCAAACCTACCAATTATGGCTATTGGAGATCCATGATTGAATCCTTTCTCACCTCTCACAATCTTTTTGGTTATGTTGATGGAACTGTACCTTGTCCTGAACAAAAGGTCACCAATGATTCTGCAACTACTGATAATCCAAGCTATATTCCATGGATTTGTAATGATGCCCACATCCGCATGCTTATCATCTCAACAGTTTCTGAAGATTCCTATCAGCATATTCAGGGAAAAACATCACGAGAGGTATGGTTGTCACTTGAACGGGCTTATGCTCCTGTTACTTTATCCCATGAATTTACTCTTAAAAGTCAACTTCTGAGAATCACCATGAAGGGTGATGAAAAACCAACTGAATATCTCAGCAGAGCTCAATAATATGCAACTGCTCTTGCTAACATTGGAGAACCAGTAAAGGACAAGGATTTGGTAATGCTCACTCTTACAGGACTTCGAGAGGAATACAATGGTCTCAAAGCTAACTTACTGGCTCGTGTGCCTCCTGTCTGCTTCCATGAATTACATGGCCTTCTGTGTGATCATGGTTATGTCTTCACAAAAATGATGACGACCACTCACCAAGCTTTCCTGGCTAATACTTCTTCGGTTCCTCAGTCATCATCAACTGCTGCTTCTTCAGTTCAACAACCGACCATTGATCATCTTCAACAACAACTTCAAAGCATTCAATTAATGGCCACTCAATTGGGTTATCAACTAAACCCTATACAACCTCCACGACCTCAAGCTTATTTTGGTTCTCGGTCCTTCAACAATAACCGAGGCGGTCGTGCATCTCGTGGCTCTTCTCGTGGCAACTCATGTGTTGGTTTTAACCGTTCTTGAGATAGCAGTGGTACACGACAATTTGCTTGGGCTTCCACCCAAAATACCGTCTATGGTCATTGTAACAGGTGTGGTATAGGACATTTACCATCTCAGTGTCCGAATCACTCTCACCAGTCTCAACCTGCTCCACAGGCCAACTTTACAACACGCTCAGAGGCTGACCCATCTTCAGGACCTACTTGGAAGCCCGACACTGGTGCAACTCATCATGCCACTCCAGACTTATCTAGCATGGATAGCTCCGAGGCCTACTACGGTAACGATTCTTTACTTGTTGGTAACGGTAATTCTGTACCCATTTATCACATTGGTTCATCTAAAGTCTACTCACCAAACAAAACCTTTACCTTATCTGATATCCTTCATGTTCCTCAACTAAAACAAAATCTTTTATCTGTTCAAAAATTTTGTCTTGACAACAATGTTTTCTTTGAATTCCACTCTTCTTTTTTTGTTGTGAAGGACGAGTCTACACGCACTATCCTCCTTTCGGGCTCCAGTGAGCAGGGTTTGTACTCCATTCGCCTTCCACAACTCAAGTCTTTGCCCAAGATTGCCTTCACTGCTGTCAAAGCTTCTTCCAATATTTGGCATCAACGTTTAGGACATCCTCATGCTCAAGTTTTTAGTTCTATTATTTCTTATTGTTCTTTACCTGTTTCGGACAAATTATCAAATAATTTATGTTCTTCTTGTCAATGTGGAAAATCATCAAGATTATCTTTACCTGATTCTACTTTTAATAGCAGTAATATTTTAGATCTTGTTTATTGTGATGTTTGGGGTCCCTCTCCGGAACCATCTTTTGATGGTCATCGTTACTTTCTTTTGTGTGTTGATCATTGTACTCGTTATATGTGGATTTATCCCTTAACTCAAAAATCAGATGTTCACACCATTCTCACTAACTTTATCATCATGACTGAACGTTAATTCAACACTAAACTAAAATGTATTCAATCTGACTGGGGAGGGGAATTTCGTTCTCTCACTAATCTTTTTCGCAACCTTGGCATCATCCATCGACGATCTTGTCCTCACACCAGTGAGCAAAATGGATTTGTTGAATGTCGACATCGTCACGTTGTGGAAACTGGACTCACCCTCTTGGCTCACTCCAGTCTTCCTAAACGCTTCTGGAACTTTGCTTTTGAAACCGCCGTATACCTCATAAATCGTCTCCCATCTCGTGTCTCATCCAACAAATCCCCTTTTGAACATGCCTTTAAACGTAAACCTGATTACTCCTTTTTACGTGTCTTTGGCTGTCAGTCTTTTCCTTATCTTCGTCCATACAATCGTCACAAAATTGAATTCCGATCTACTCCTTGTGTTTTTCTTGGTTACAGCCCTGCTCACCATGGTTATCGTTGTCTTGACCCTTCCACTGATCGGATTTACATTGCTCGGCATGTTCGCTTCAATGAACATGTTTTCCCTTTTCAGCCTTCACCAACACCTCCTCCACCCTCTACTCCTCCCTACATCTCTATTTTTCCTGACCTACCACCCGGTTTTCCACCTGAACCACCACAATCACCAACCCACGCAACCCTACCATCACCACCTCCTCAATCTCCTCCACAATCTCCACCTTCATCCCCTGTTTCACCTCATCCCAACATATCACCTCCACCACCAGCTCCTCGGCCTCGACCATCCAACCTTCGCCCTAATCCTAAACAACCAGACCGATACAACCCCACTGCCTACACCGCAACCCCCTCCACCTCTCCTCCTCTTGAACCCACCAGCTTTACCGTTGCTAACAAGTCTTTAGAATGGCGCCAAGCTATGGCCGACGAGCTATCTGCGCTCTATAAGAATGGCACGTGGACTCTTGTGCCCCCTGTTTCTAATGCTAATATTGTTGATTGTAAATAGGTTTACAGGTTAAAAACTGATGCACATGGAAAGATTACCAGGTACAAAGCCCGTCTCGTGGCAAAAGGCTTTCATCAGTAGCATGGCGTGGACTATCATGAGACTTTCAGTCCGGTCATCAAGCCTGCTACTATTCGTACTGTTCTTTCTCTAGCTGTCAGCAACAAATGGTCTCTTAGACAGCTAGACATTCAAACCACTTTTCTTCATGGTGATCTTGAGGAAACGGTGTACATGCGCCAACCTCCGGGCTTTATTGATCAAACCAAACCTGATCACATCTGCTTGTTGCATAAGTCCTTGTATGGTCTCAAACAAGCTCCTCGGGCATGGTTCACAAAATTATCTACGGCACTTCATCAGTTGGGCTTTTATGGGTCCACAACCGATCCCTCACTTTTTATACTGAACTCATCGGGATCCCTTGTCTATCTCCTGGTTTATGTGGATGACATCATCATCACTTGTAACAACTCCACTGCTGTAGCCTCAATCATTCAGAAACTCAATTCTCTTTTTGCGCTTAAGGATATGGGTCAACTACACTACTTTTTGGGGGTTGAAGTGGTCTTCTACTCCGGCGATGGCGACGGTGGTTGAGGAGGCGGAGTCAGGCTGTCAGGGTGGTGGTAATGATAGTAGTCGACAGAAGAGGTTGAAGAGCTGAGCAGGCGAGAAGATGCCTAGTTATTAACATAAAAATAAATAAAATAATAATATTTATTATTATATATTTATAATAAAAATAAAATAAGAAAAAAATAAGAAAATAAAATAAATAATAATGTAACTGTACACGTGAGAGTTACCTGCTTTGCAGGTCAAATTTACACAAATTGCAACTTTCGGTGAGTCTAATATATTTTTACAAATTTTTTTAGTTCATTACACATAATATTAAAATGAGTATAAGTAATTATATTTCGATGCACCTAACCCTTATAAATATTACTCAGGTATTAGTCATATGGTACTATTATTTTGCTCATCTTCTCTCACATAGCACGCATGTTAAATCATTTCATTACAATTTTTAATACATTTTACATTTTATATATATCACGTCAAAAAGAATATCTAAATTATAAAGAGGCTAAATAAAATTACTGATATTAAAATTTTAAATTTCACCCGTAGTAATGTGGACGTGGACATCCTTCCAGCAAAAGAGGGCAGGCGTCGTAGTAACGAAAAATTAAAGAAATTAAAAGAAAGGAGGTGGGAGAGAAAGAGAGAGATCGGTCGGAGGGAGAGAGATCTTGGCAAAACGGGTTTCTACATACCAAAAATTTGACACACCGGCTCTCCCTCTCCGATTAGATCGGTCCCCTGTCTGCAGATTTATTAGGGTTTA
The DNA here is from genome assembly GCA_947179395.2 of Pulicaria dysenterica. Classification (NCBI taxonomy): domain Eukaryota; kingdom Viridiplantae; phylum Streptophyta; class Magnoliopsida; order Asterales; family Asteraceae; genus Pulicaria; species Pulicaria dysenterica. The sequence goes on along the minus strand of OX359294.1, from coordinate 63,427,881 downwards.
TGTTAATTTCTTAAACAATTCCCCATATCCTTTGAATGATTTACAATTGTATATAAAAACCCATTTCAGATCCCTATTTGGTCACCCCGTCAGGGTTGTGATTGCTTGAAGGGTTATATTTCTGATTGAATGGCGTCGGATCAGATGTTGCCCAATTCGAGTAATGCATCGAAGAAGCAACAACAATTAGAAGCTGGGAAGAAACGGGTATGTGTATCAATTCCTCGCATTAGGTTGTTTGCTTTTTTCTTTTTTCTTCCAGCCTTAATGTATATTACGAACTTTCAATTCTGAGATGTTTAATTATGCAATTAATTTTCCAAATTGGTTTTCTATCCACGAGAGTTTCTTCGGCAATATAGTAGTAATTCACAATTTAAGGTCTATTACTAGAAGAACTAGTCCATATTTAAGCATTGGGTATCAAATGGAATTAACCTAATTTAAGCTAGTTTCTTGTGTAAATTTTCAATTGATTTGCTAATGATACAAAGAGCGTGTGAATTTCTGGAAGTGAACATATTTGATGCTCAAAAGTTAAATATGAACCATCTTTCTGGAAGATTCTGATTTTCTCAGAAAACTTAACAATTTAAGAAGTAATATATTATCTATTAGGTGTACATGGAAGTCGACATGAAAGAAAGGATATGACTGAAAACTGCATTTTGTAGAAAGCAAAATGTAAGAACAGAGTCTAGCCTTACACATATTATGGTGCATTTTTAAATTGACAAACCATCCTAAAAATATCTGTAATAGATCATCTTGTCCATCTTGGTTGGCTGACATGGCGACAACTATGGGAGGAAATTGGTTCGCATTGAAGTGTCCATCCAAATTCTTAGATTGGGACTGCATTGAAGTCTTAAATCATTGATTCATCATTTATGCTTCTTGCTTTATTAAATGGATCGTGGTTAAGTTTATGTAGTGAAGGTCTCAGCATTATTTATGTTATTAATGTTGGTTTTAATTGAATGTATGATGCTTGTTGCTAAAGGATGTTGATATATATGTTAAGTTCTTAATTTTAATATTTTGATGTTGATATACACGAAATTTAATGTCTGTGCCTAATCAAAGCGGATAATTGTATTTCTATTATGCCTTTATGTAAGATTTGATGTTTGTTTAATTTGTTTTTTTGCTTTTACAGTTGGAGGAGTTCCGTAAGAAGAAAGCAGCAGGCAAAAAAGTTGCATCTAGTAATTCTGTCCATTCTTCTAATGGAGACCTACATGAGACAAAACCTCCAGTTGCTGATACTGTTCAGGTAATAAGAGACGGTTCAGTGGATTCTGGTTCAGGATTTGATGTTGGAAAAAATGAGAAGAAAATAACAGAAGTTCATGGAGCTGAACCCCATTTGAATCCTATAAGCAGCTCCACTAAACCGTCTGCAAGTCCAGGGCCGATGTATCCAATTGATGGAAAATTGGACCATGATGCACCTTATGGGGTGGATAGCGGAAGAAGTAAAGCATATAATCATCCAGAAGAAGATATGCAAAGTAATTTTAAACGTTTAAGTAATACAACGTTGGAAGATAGTGTTAAAAATAGTAGAGATATTCATTTGAAAGATTTAGCATCTGCAACTCCTGTTACAACTCAAGTTTCTATTATCAAGTCTTCTGAAAGATCTCATGGTGCTTCATTTGCTAGCAACACAAGTCAAATTGATCAGCCAGCTAATGGCTCAACATACAGAGGTTATATGTTTTCCTTTTTTGTTATAGGAACTAGAGGTAGAAAAATGTGTGGGTCAAGTGGGTTTGGTAACGGGTCAAAATGGGGCGATGTTAGAGGGGTCAAATCTGGTTGGGTTGGGTTGGTCCTAAACCAATTCTTATCCCAAATTTAATTTTTATATAAACAATTAGTGTTTCAAATATGATTACAAAAGTCATATTATTTCATTTAATTTTTTAAATAACTGATTTAGGAGGCATTTATCCAATTGACCCGTTAAAGGTAATACATAACATGATTCATCCATCCACAAGTAAATTGGTAGAAATTGCCTCCTCTAGTGGGAAGCTTACTCTTTTAGACAATAAATTCTATTTAGTGTTTACTTTTACTGTACCTTCAAACTTCCAGATTCTTCTTCTGAAGTTGGGAAATCTATACAAAGTATATTGGAGCATCGGTACCCTCCAGTTTCTTCAGGGGCTGATAGGAACTATAGTAACCTTTCTGAATATCCAGCTAGTGAAAGTAGCTCATATTTTAGGTCATCCGAATATGAAGCTGTACCCTCACATAATCAGACGTCCATGTCAACGGGCCTAGCTGGTAGAAGATCTCGTCCATCTTTCCTGGATTCCATCAACTTGTCTAGAAATTCTTTGACCCCCCATTCGAGTTCAGATACAGATATAGCTAATCCTTTCAGCTCAAAAGTTCACCCTGTGGATCCCCCTGTTTCATTAGATTCCCAAAATTTCATAAACTCTTCTGTTGTTAAAGTGGGTAACAATGAACTTGATACGGAGAGGAGGAATGATTTTGGTTCTACAAAACATAATGAAGATTTTGCTGCTTTGGAACAGGTGTTTATCCTTGTAGTAACTTTATCACTTGATTTTCTATGGAGATTTTGGGTCTTTTTTGTTGTCATTTTACACTTCTGTTTCAGGTGTACAGTACTTCTAGATTCAGAAGGAACATAGTACTTCATATACTTGGAAATCTTACATGTATACCGTTATAAAAACATAAACAAACTAACTTGTTTAAATGGTTGAAACATTATTGTATTGTTTTCTACTTCTCTATTCACTCTTCTGTATTGTTTTATTTGCTCCCACTTGTTTCTCTACTTGCAGCTTCTTGTTCAGTGATACTTCATTTTTTGGGTTTTTGTTTGATTGGACATAATACCTGAATTAAGTGTGGTCATCAAATACTTTGACGGATTATTTGGTACGGTTTAAATGCCTTCATGAAATTTATTTGCCTAATTGATTTAAAAATTTGAACATGTAACAATGTCTCCTGCAAGCAGATTTATCTTTAATTGACACATCTTAACGACTGCATATGAGTTCTCTTTGTCTGCAAGTTCTTTTTGCTTGTTTGGGAATGTTTCAAACGACATCACAGTGCCATAGTTTTACGTTTTATTTACATTAATTGAATATGCCTATTTTAGTTGCTGAATGTCTTGAAGCTGCAACATCTATACATGTGCTTGCAATCCCTTGTTTTAATTTCCTTTTCTTGAGCAGCATATTGAAGATCTGACACAAGAAAAGTTCTCTTTGCAACGAGCTCTTGAGGCTTCTCGAGTTCTCGCTGAGTCTCTAGCCACTGAGAACTCAGCACTAACCGATAGTTATAACCAACAGGTATTGACAATTGTCAATTTGCAAGCATGCTTTCATTTAGAAAAAAAATAATAAACTCATATTCTTTCGTTTCCTTTTGCAGGGAGGTGTTGTCAATCAATTAAAGTCTGATTTGGAGATGTTGCAGGAAGAAATTAAGGCCCAGCTGGTTAGTACATTATATAAGATACAATTAGCAGTAGCGACTGTGTGGCAATAACTCTCCGAGCTAAATATTGTCACCTGTTATTTTTTTAATTTTTTTGTTGATGATTTTGTGTTTCTAATTTTCTATGTTTCCTTCCTCATCTGTTTTACGTGACTAGGTGGAACTTGAGGCGGTAAGGACTGAGTATGGAAATGCACGGTTAGAGTGTAGTGCGGCTGATGAACGTGCCAAGTTGCTGGCTTCCGAGGTTATTGGATTAGAAGAGAAGGTACTACACACCCATGGTATATTACGACCATACTTTCTAGAAGTTGGCAAAAAGGGTGGGTCGGGTCACGGGTAATATGGATTTAGGTTTAAAAAGGCAATTTTTCGATACTGGTTGGGTTGGACATGAAACACATGTTGTCCAAAACTGTAAAGTTTGGTTAGAAACAATTAGTATGTTAGATATGATTACAAGTGTTTTTATATATGTATAATAAGCTTTATTTTTCGGAATACAGCTATACAAGTTTTGTAATATTTTCTAAAGCTAATTTTTTTTAATTCTACCTGTTAGTATAAAACTTAGCCCGAATCGACATGGGTCGAAATAGCCGCTTCTGATACTTTTTTGATTTGATATCAAGTTGATTAGGACTCGCATATTTTATTCTGTTGAGGATTCTATTTTATGAAAGGTCAAGTGCATTATACTTGAATGTGATTAATTTTTCATAGATTTTATCATCAAGAAAAATGCCATATCTATCTGTCGCCTGTCTATGCTATTTCTTCTATGGTAGTTATTTATACGCATCTTTCTTTTTTAGGCACTCAGACTGCGGTCTAATGAGCTAAAACTGGAGAGACAATTGGAAAATTTGGAAGCTGAAATGTCTTCACTGAAGTACGGTCCGAGCTTATGGCTTTAAAGTACTACTCAGTTATTGTTATATTAGTTACTCTATCTTGTTCAAAGTAGGGTCTGCTTATTAGTTGAGCAAAGAACTATGACATAAATCACATAATGCCTGTTTGTGTTCTTATAAAACAGTACAATCGATTATCAGCATAGTAAATTGTCTTGCCCTGACCTTATCCTAGTCTTATTGCTAAGCCATTGGATGGTTTTAAATTTTATCCTTTTAAAAATATCAGGAGAAGAATATCTAGCCTGGAGAAGGAGCGGCAAGATCTGCAGTTCACCATTGATGCTTTACAAGAAGGTATATGTATGTTTTAATATGCAACAATTTTGTTTAAGAATTTCTCATTAATGGAACAAAAAAAAAAAAAAACAGACGAGTTGAGCAATTGTGGTTTGGCAATCACTCTAATTATAGCATCCTTATGTGTTCGATTAATATCTTTTAAAGTTAAGTGACATATGTTTATTGAACTTAAGTTTTTCATTGCGATAGATCTTGTATTATTAGGTATCCAGAATATTAATCATGAAGGACATTACCAATATTCTTACACTGATTGTTCCTAGGAATTGAATAAGTATGGAAATTGAGGAGTTGTGAAAGTATTGCTTGCATAGTTGCATAACAAAGCTACCTTGAGCATGGCTTCCTGTCTATAAAGTGCCGGTGTGTGTAAATGTGTGATCTATAAAGTGTTGCTAATTTGCATGAAAGTACAGAAAGCAATTTTTGCAGAAGATTAGTTTGAGATAGGTGCAAATTATGAGTTTGTAAACAGGAGTTATTGCATTGCTAAAGGTTTTGCAGGATTTCAACTTTCACATCAATTATTGCTAACAATGATTATGTATTTATCCTTGGTATTTTTCACAACTTGACTAGGATCTGGCCTTTCGTATTAACTTGATAGGGTTCACCTTTGTTTTCTTTGCTGGTGGTCATATGAGAAATAGGCTTTTGACCTCAGTTTGACCTGGTGGATCTTGAGTAATTGACTGGTTCGACTTTTGTGAGTCACCGTATAAGTGATTAATTATTTCTGTCCTGTATTTAAAAAGTTATTGTGAATGTCAAGAACCATGTTGTCTCTCCACGTTTGAAGAAATTTGTCAATTGTGTATTGCTTACATTGTTGCAGTTAAATCAGCTTTGATCTTTGCGGTATGATTATCTCCAACGCATGTTGTGATCCTGAAAATTTTGTGTAACTGTTAAATTAATTTGTAAATATAGGTTGATGTCTTCATCTGATATTCTCCTATTTCCTTGTCCAGAGAAAAAGCTTATGCAATCTAAGCTGCGGAAAGCTCCTGCAACTGGGGGGACTTCAGTGGAAATTAAGAGGACTCCAACCCCGAAAAAAGAAGCATCAACTTCTACAGATGATCTTGGTATGTGATTATGTCTCCATCATAAAAAGTGATAGACAGGTTTATCTGATAGGTATTATATTTAATAAATATTAGGAATCCTAATTTTATATATATATATATATATATATATATATATAGTGGGAGGTTCAAATGAGAACCTTAAATTAATTGAGAATGGGAGACTCAATCCTAGCCGTCCAATTCCCCTCCTTCAATGTCATTGCCCACCCATGAATTCCTCACATGCACCCTGCCACACTTGATTCCCCCACACTCTCTATCCATGAATTCTACTTACAAAATGAACGGCTAAGATTTAGTCTCCCATTCTCAATTAATTTCTCATTCTCATTTGAACCTTCCCATATATATATATATATATATATATATATATATATATATATATATATATAGGGGAGGGTTCATGCGAGAACCGCGAGAACCAATCTCAGCCGTTCCTTGGATATGGGAAGTATCATGGATGGAGAGCGTGGAGGGATAAAGTGTGGCAGGGTGTATGTGAGGAATTCATGGGTGGGCAATGACATTGAAGGAGGGGGAATTGGACGGCTTAGATTGGTTCTCGCGCTAACAACAGTTCTCGCATGAACTTTTTTCTATATATATATATATATATATAGAATTTGGACTAAATGGTTATAAATAATTCACTCGAGTGGGGATTTATGGGAAGCTAATCATGTTTCAGTTTAAAAAGCAAGCAACTGGTTGAATTATAAATAATCTTTAGAAAACTAATGGAAAAAGATCTAGCATACAAAAATAAGGGAAATTTTTTTTTTGGTACCGTGCTTATGATTTCTGCATTTGTATAGTAGTTTTTTCATCTATTAACATTTTGATATTTGTTCTTGATTTAGTAGATGAGAGTGAAGATACTTTCCCTGCTACCACAAACCTTGCAATGCAAGCCACTTTTGGTGAAAGTGATGCCTCCTTGCTGTCACTAAGTAGGAATTTTGGTCTTGAAGTTTCATCTTCGAGTATACCTTCAGATCAGACAAGAATGATCCAAAATATTAACACATTAATTTCTGAGGTTGTTACACTTTTCTTAAAGAAAAAGGAAACATAAATATTCATTATGAAACTATGAATTGCTTGCAATCTGGCTGATAACTTCTTGATCATTAAATATTGTTATGTATGTCTCAGTTAGCATTGGAAAAACAAGAGTTGATGCAAGCGTTGTCAACTGAATCATCTCTAAGTTCCAAGTTGAAGGTATTGTATGATTCATATATGTTCTATAACATGGGTTATTTACAGATACATGATTGGTATTATGATTGTTGACATGTTACTCTCCATAAAACATTTGATAATTTTCCGTTTTGAAGGAGTTGAATAAGGAACTATCTCAGAAACTTGAAGCCCAAACACAAAGATTAGAGTTGTTGACCTCCCAGAGTATGGTTAGTGATTATATTCCACCAAGAAAGCCTGGTCCTCGTACCGTGGTTGACAATACTCCCTACGCCGATGAAGGTGACGAGGTACAAATACACCTCCTTATAACCCCAAATGATATGTTACTTTTAAAGTTTGCAATTTTGACCCATTTACTTACAAGTTACGGATGGGTTGATTTAGTTTACATGCTATCTTTTACGGGTACTATTGAAGTGATATAATTTCATAATCATATTTGACACGCTTGGTAATTCTAAAAACTGTAAAAAGTTTGGATAAGGGCATGTATATCAAAATTTGCCAATAAAGGTAACGTGTAATTTTTATGCCGAGAAAGGATTATAAATCTTAAATTGTTATAAAAAAAGGATTGTAAATTTCAAGTTTGCATAAAAAGAGGTTATAAATCTCAATTTGTTATTAAAAACAGTATCATGACATGCTAAAAAATCAAGGGTTATTTGGTCAAGATTCCCTTTTTTTGTTAGAAATCAAAATTTATGATCCTTTATTGGCAAAAAAAAAAATTGGACGTTACCTTTATTGACAAATTTCGATATTTAGGTTACCTTTCTCGGCAATTTGCCCGTTTGGATAATGAGTGTTTTGGGTCAACCATATGTGAAGTTGACCAGTTTTTGATCCCAACCCATTACCAGACCTGCCAACTAGTCTATTTTGCATAAAAAGAGATTATAAATTTCAATTCTTTATTAAAAAGAGTATCATGGCATACGTCGAGGTTTGACTTTTTATGTGGGTAGGTTGTGGAAAGAGTTCTAGGGTGGATAATGAAGCTTTTTCCTGGAGGGCCATCATCAAGGCGACAAACAAAGCATCTTTGAGTTTTCGAGTCCTGAAAAAGGCGTTACATAAGTTTCATGTTACAGTCTTGATCTCTTCTCCCTGCCATTGGAGGTCCAATTTCATCTCCTTGGGAAATTCTGGCAGACACAGTGTTTCCATGTTTTTATGAATGTGGGAATGCAAAGAGAGTATACTGTGTTGAAGGCAACACTGTAAAATCAATGCCTTGTCATTTTCTTTTCTTTTTTCTTTATAAAGTTAAAGATGTGTTTTTTTTTGTTGAGTTACACAGGTAATTTTGTTGTTATTATGTTCATAATGTATTATTGTGAGCGACTGATTTAGAATGGTTTCAAGGATGGTCGTTTTAAAAAAAAAATGCGAAGAACCTATATTTTCTTTTTATTTTTAAATATAGAAAAGATGTAACTTGTTCATAATTTTTAAGGGGTTAAGGCATCTGAATGGTATGGCATACCAGTCAAGTTCTCCAACCCAATTTTCACATCAGTGTCTGATCACATTTTTTTCTTTTTCTCTTCTCAGTTCCCACCTCGAAAGTTAGTAGCACAATCTAATCTTAGTCGTACCTTTATATATTAAGAAAGAGAGAATATGAAAGAGAGGAGAGATTGGAGGAAACAACCCAAAAACAGGGATGGACCATGTGTTATGTTGGTGTCATGGGTCATCAGTCAATATTTGTAGATGGAGTTGAAATTTCAACGTTTTCGAACCAATATTACCAGTCAAATTTGGGGTGTAACAATGAGTTTTTGATGCCGCCAAAATCCGATAGAAAAATGTAAAAAAATAAAAATAAGATATAGTTCTTAATCTTCGATCTATACTTTTAAAATATTTTAATTTATTTTAAAAATAGAAATTATAATCAACATTGCTTTATATAAATTGTATTTGTTTTAAACTATGTTATTATATGATGTCATCACTCAACAAAAGTCTTAAGTCAGTCATATCCAAAACACCCGTATGGGTGTTCCCCCCAATTTGATAAACCCAAAGTGTTATCCGAGCCCTTGGAGTATTGTACTGACAGTCCAATGTTACAAACTTACAATCAAATGTTAAAAACAAAATCTAATACTGCAGAGTGCAGACATTGGAACTTGATGGTACAATCAAATGTTAAAACAACCTAATTAATGTTTTATGAAACAACATGCGGATTCGCCAACTGCAAGTTCAACAAAGACAAAAAGTCTTACAAATGTATATAAAATTATTGTGTATTGCTTCGGATTTAGGTGAAGCAAATATAAAACTAAAACTTAGGCACAAATATTTAAAATTTAAAATAAAGAAGAAAATTATGAATGCTTATAATTGTAATGCGCCAATATTTGTTTCAAACTCAAATACAGTGGATTTTAAAGTCTAATATAACAAAAGTTTCATACAACAAAACGTGACAAAACGAACTTTTTTTATGAAATGCTTATAAGAAATCTGTTTTACGCAATGATTAATAAACGCCGGACCGTAAAAGAAACAATCAAACTGACACGTGGCTAGGCAATGGCAATGTTGTATGAACAGTAATCAACCATGTAAGAAATATATAAATGTAAAATATGCAAAAGGTCGATCAGTAAAAATCCCTTTGTAATAATGTTTAACCTTTCACACTGCTGTATGAAAAAAACAAGTTTTCCCATTTCGTGTATGTATATGCAAAAAAGTTTCTTAAACTTAGTTTCTCGTCACGGTCTAGAGCAATAGAAGCAGAGGAAGCAAAGCGTAAATGCGTAAGAAACAGGAATCGACATAGGAAATTCAAGGCAAGACGGAGTATATATATATATATATATATATATAACTAAAAATTTCGAAAACTTTAAACAGTTGATCGATCGAATTAATGTAGTATTTGTTAAAATTATAATACACTTCCAAGACCAACATGTAGGGTACATTTGTAATTTATTGTTGTTCTATTTCTGGAATTTATTTTAGTTATTTGGTTGCTTTGTAGGTTTATGGGCTGAGCAGTTTGTGGGCTTGAGGAGCTGTTATGGGCTGTGTTGCTGGTCTGAAGGTTATGGGCTGTTGAAGAGGGCTGGCTTGAGACCGGGTTGAGTACTCGGTAGGGTGCACACATAGTGTGGATGTTACCCGGTATTCCCCTTAGCCGCCTTATAACTAAGACTTGTATACTTCTCGTTATATACATAGAAAAGAAGAGAAGTCGATAAGTGCTCAAGCAAGTCTCGCTTGTTCAGTTCTTCTGTTAGAGTTTCTTCTTTAGTTTCTTTAAGTTTCTTGAGAGTTTTTAGTAGTGCAGATCTGTGTAAAGTGTTGTACTGAGTTTATGTTCAGTGTTCGTTGATTTCTACTTCGCGTTTTAGCGGTATTTGTTTGCTGTGCCTTCTACCGTTGTGGTTGAGATTTTCTACATGGTATCAGAGCTACGGCTCTTGGATTGTTCGATTATCTAATCGATTTGTTGTTGTTCGTGTTGTAAACCTGGATCGGCTGATTCTTTTGTTGATTGGCCCGTGTTCGAGATTTGTGGAAACCCTAAGTTGATTCTGTTTGTTCGACTGGTCTTTTCTACTGGTCGCTTCGCTCTTTCAGTGTGCTCTCGTTTATTCTTGAGAGACTGAAGATCATATTATATTCGTGATTGGGTTTGGCATAAACCCTAATTTCTGCATTTATTGCTTTTCTGTTTGGGCGACTGTTCTGGGATAATTGTGCTTCATCTGCGAGTTTGCTGCTTGGTTTATTGCACTCTGAATCCTTCTTATCACATGAAAAGGTTTGTTGCTCTTGCTCAATTCAGACCGAACAAGACACTGTAAGTCTTCTTTCCTTTTTCTGCTTCGTGGTTTCTGTTTTCTTGTGGCTAATTCTTGGTCACGGTTTTGCTTTGTGATTTTGTTCATCTGGTTGTTCTGTTTTTCTTGTTGCTTTGTGTGATCATGTCGAGTCCTAAAGGAACCCCCAAAGAAACCAAAGATACAGTGGATTTAGATGATCCACTGTACTTGCATCCTTCTGATAGTGCGGTTGTTTCTATTGTTAGTATTAAATTGACTGGACCTGATAATTTTAGAGTATGGAAAAGTTCTATGATAAGGGCTTTGAAAGGTAGGAATAAATTGTGCTTTGTTGATGAATCCTATACCATTCCTGATGAGAAAGATGAAAAACAGTATAATAAATGGGAACGTGTCAATGCTATTGTTTGTTCTTGGATCCTTGGGTCAATATCTGAATCTATTTACTCTAATCATGTTTGTTCGGAAATTGCTTATGAAATTTGGAATGAGTTAACAGAGACTTATCAAAAATCAGATGGATCTGTTATTTTTAATGTTCATCAAAGGATTAATTCATTAGTTCAAAATGGTTTAACCGTGTCTGAGTACTTTTCAAAACTCGATTCGTTGTGGAAAGAATTTGATTCTCTTACAAATTTAGCTGAGTGTACTTGTGAGGCTAATACTAGCCTTAAAAATCATTCTAAACTGATGAAACTTATGCAATTTTTAAATGGTTTAGATGATGGATATAATCAAGTTAAGAGTCACATTCTTCTTATGGAACCATTACCATCTGTTAGAACTGCTTTCTCGATTATATCTAGAGAGGAGTCTCTTCAGAAGGGTGGTTCCCTAACCTCTGGCTCAAATAAAGTTGTGTCTCAACCTGCTGCTTTTGCAAGCAGAGTTGGTGACTTCAGGAAAAATTTTAAGGGTACCAAAGGTGTTAATTCTGGGTTTAATAATCTACAATGTAAACATTGTGGGGCTAAAGGTCATACGATTGAAAGATGTTTCAAACTTATTGGTTATCCAAAAGATTTTAAGTCTAGAAGTGGAAATGATTTTCAAAGTAAAACTGAGTCTCAGGTTAACAATAAGTCTTTTGCTAATAATGTTTCAGTTCTTCCTGGTGATTCAGATTCTTCTAAGTCTACTGATAATGATAAGTTCTTTCTTACTGGTGAACAATATGCTAAGTTTCTCTCATTAATCAATGGTAATTCTGGAGTTGATGGTGTTACTGCTAACATGGCAGGTATGTGTTGTTCTAGCTTTGTTAATAATGGTAGCGATTCTAAAATTAGCAAATGGGTTGTTGATTCTGGTGCTAATCAGCATATGGCTAGAACTGAAACTAACCTTGTTGATCTTGTTGATGTTTCTAATTTGGATTTAAGAGTTGGACATCCAAATGGCTCATTTGCTAAAATTAATAAAATCGGAAATATGAATTTGTCTAGAAATGTTACCTTGTTTGATGTATTTGTTGTTCCTGATTTTAATGTGAATTTGCTATCTGTTCACAAATTATGCAAGGACAGTAAGTGTAAAGTTGTGTTTGATGAATACTCTTGCAATATTCAGGATTCTCAGTCCAAGAAGACTGTGGAGACTGGTAATGAAATAGGAGGCCTGTACTATCTTGATAATGTTAGTTCTGAGGGTAAGATTAATAATAAAATTCCTGCTGTTGTTTGTCATGTTTCTAAATTTTTATGGCATTGTAGACTTGGTCATCCCTCAGATCAGGCTCTAAGTTGTATAAAAGACAGACTTGATATAGGAAATGAGCCCATTCCACCTTGTGATGTGTGTCATAGAGCTAAGCAAACTAGAAATTCGTTTCCTACTAGTGATCATAAGGTTTTCAAACTGGGTGATGTCATTCATCTGGATCTTTGGGGACCTTATAGAAAGGAAACTTATGATGGATATAAATACTTTTTAACTATTGTTGATGATGTCACAAGAGCTGTTTGGGTTTATCTTTTAAAATCCAAGGATGAAGTGTTTCATTGGTTTACGGTTTTTTACAATATTCTTTTTACTCATTTTAAGGCTAAGGTCAAAGTGATCAGGTCTGATAATGGAGCTGAATTTTTAAATCATAATATGAAAGAATTTTGTAAAGCAAATGGCATTTTACATCAAACTACTTGTGTTTACACTCCACAACAGAATGGTGTTGTGGAGAGGAAGCATAGACATATTCTGAATGTGACTAGATCATTATTGTTTCAGTCTGCTCTTCCATTAAAATTTTGGGGTGAAGCTGTTTTGACGGCTGTTTTTTTAATAAATAGGACTCCAACATCTGTTTTAAATGGTATTACTCCGTTTGAAAAAGTTTATAAATTCCCTCCTAAGTTTGATAATTTGAGAGTGTTTGGGTGTTTGTGCTATTCCACCAGATTGAATAATTCTGATAAGTTAACTTCTAGAGCTGAAAAAACTGTTTTGTTAGGTTACTCTAATGAAAAAAAGGGGTATAAACTTTTTAGTCTTGACTCAAATGTTGTTTTCTTTTCCAGGGATGTGAAGTTCTATGAGGAAGTTTTTCCATTTCGAATGAAACCTACTGATTTCAGTTGTGATTCTGATACTCTCCGGGATAATTGTAACTTTTTTGATGTAAAAATTTTTCCGTTTTTTGAGGACTCTAATCCTGTTCCCAATGATGAAAAGCTAGGTGATTCTGTTCCGGTTGCTGAAACAGAATCATTTAATGGAACAGAGGACAGCCACCAAGTTGATGGTGATAGTGCAGAGCAGTTTTTGGGTAACCAAAATGTGGAGGTACATTCACCTCAGCTTCAGGTAGGTAGTCCGATGAGTTTAGGCCATTCTGAGGGAATTCAGTCTGGTAGGCCTAGAAGAGAGTATAGGATGCCTGCTAGGTTTAATGATTTTCTTGTGGAAGGTAAACATAAGTATGGGATTGAGCGGTCTATGAATTATTCTTGTCTCAATTTTGATAATATGTGTTTTGTGTCTAATTTAGACAAGTCTTTCGAACCTAGAAATTATAGTGAAGCTATGTCTGATCCTAATTGGATTAAGGCAATGAACGATGAAATGGAAGCGTTGTATAGGAATCAAACATGGGAAATTGTTCCTATGCCTGCTAACAGGAAGCCTATAGGCTGTCGGTGGGTCTATAAAATCAAGTATAAAGCTAATGGTGAAATAGAAAGATATAAAGCTAGGTTAGTAGCGAAAGGTTATAGTCAAAGAGAGGGAATAGATTATGAGGAGACCTTTTCTCCTGTGGCCAAGATGGTTACAGTTAGAATTATCATATCTGTTGCTGTCAATAATAGTTGGGGTTTGCATCAACTTGATATTAACAATGCGTTTTTGTATGGTGAATTGGATGAAGAAGTTTATATGGTGTTGCCTGAGGGTTATAATAGTAAGAACAGTAATGATGTTTGCAGGTTAAGAAAGTCTCTTTATGGGCTGAAACAGGCCCCTCGAAAATGGAATGAGAAGTTGTGTGCTGCCTTGTTTGAGTTCGGTTTTGTGCAGAGTATCAATGATTATTCTTTGTTTACGAAGGAGAGTAATGGTATTCTTGTTTTCCTGCTTGTTTATGTTGATGATATAATTCTGACAGGAAATAGTTTAGTTGAAATTGAAAAGGTTAAATTGTTTTTAAAATCTAAATTTATGATTAAAGATCTTGGTAAGCTGAAGTTTTTCTTGGGTATTGAAGTTATTGATACTCCTGTTGGAGTTTGTCTTACTCAAAGGAAATACTGTTTAGAACTTCTTCATGAGTTTGGTATGCTTGCATGTAAACCGATAAAGATTCCTTTAGATCCTAATGTTGTTATCACTGATTGTGGAGTCGATGATAAAGATGCTTTGCTGGAAAACTATACTGAGTTTCAGAAGTTGATTGGTAAGCTTATTTACTTAACTATGACTCGTCCTGATATTTCCTATACTGTGCAGACGTTAAGTCAATTTATGCACAGGCCTAGAAAATCTCATCTTGCTATTGCTTTAAGAGTTTTGAGATATTTGAAAAACAGCCCTGGTTGTGGTATCAATATTGTTAAAAGTGATTTGAGTAGTGTTACTGCCTTTTCAGATGCTGACTGGGCTAAGTGTCTTGTTTCAAGGAGATCTGTTACTGGTTTTTGTGTGTTTTTTGGTAAAAACATGATTTCTTGGAAAAGTAAGAAACAGGATACTGTTTCTAGGTCGTCGACTGAGTCTGAATATAGGGCTCTTGGTTCGGTAACGTGTGAAGTGGTTTGGGTCTTAAAACTTTTGTTCGATTTGGGTATAAAAGGTCTTAATCCTGTAAGTGTATATTGTGATAGTGAGTCAGCAATTAAACTGGTTCATAATCCTGTTTTTCATGAAAAAACAAAACATTTTGAAACTGATGTTCATTTTGTAAGAGATAAAGTTGCTAAGGGTGTTATCAAAGTTATTAAGGTACCATCTGCTAAACAAATAGCAGATGTGTTCACGAAGTCTTTGCCGTCTGTGCAGCTTGGTACATTGTGTTCTGATATGGGTCTTTATAATCCATTTCAGAGGTGATACTAATTCCCTTGTTGGTCTTGAGGGGGGGTGTTAAAATTATAATACACTTCCAAGACCAACATGTAGGGTACATTTGTAATTTATTGTTGTTCTATTTCTGGAATTTATTTTAGTTATTTGGTTGCTTTGTAGGTTTATGGGCTGAGCAGTTTGTGGGCTTGAGGAGCTGTTATGGGCTGTGTTGCTGGTCTGAAGGTTATGGGCTGTTGAAGAGGGCTGGCTTGAGACCGGGTTGAGTACTCGGTAGGGTGCACACATAGTGTGGATGTTACCCGGTATTCCCCTTAGCCGCCTTATAACTAAGACTTGTATACTTCTCGTTATATACATAGAAAAGAAGAGAAGTCGATAAGTGCTCAAGCAAGTCTCGCTTGTTCAGTTCTTCTGTTAGAGTTTCTTCTTTAGTTTCTTTAAGTTTCTTGAGAGTTTTTAGTAGTGCAGATCTGTGTAAAGTGTTGTACTGAGTTTATGTTCAGTGTTCGTTGATTTCTACTTCGCGTTTTAGCGGTATTTGTTTGCTGTGCCTTCTACCGTTGTGGTTGAGATTTTCTACAGTATTCAATCCAATCTCTGCAGCACTAAAGTGCTATAAATCGACCCATTAGCACTTTGTTCTCGATCGATCAACAACACGCTTACAAACACGTCACGTACGTTATCAACAGTAAACAAAGCCCTTAGACGCACAATTGCACAAGTTTCTTTTAACTAACAAATATACCAGTGTACGTAGCCATTTTATTCATATAATATATATCAACATGATTACATAATAACAACAAAAGTACACCATATATATCTACATAACACTTGAAGATCGATACTAGCTAGCTATTGCTTCAGAGAACTTGTAGATCACCCTCATATAGCTTTAACCATTCACAATCATTCCACCTGCAAGTTAAAGAATCCAAATTACAACACAAGTATACCCAAAAAAAAGGTCAAAATATCTCTAAACAGTGACAAAAATGTACCATTGGGATGGAGGACTTGGCCTGTATAGTACGAAGAGTCGTCAGAAGCCAGAAACACATACGACGGCGCAATTTCATAAGGCTGTGCGGCTCTATTCATCGGGCATTCCGACCCAAAGCTTGATGTTTTCTCTTCATGAAATGATGATGGTATGAGCGGTGTCCAAACAGGACCCGGCGCCACTCCGTTGACCCGAATATTTCTGGATACTAGTTGGAGTGCAAGACCTCTAGTGAATGCCACAATCGCTCCCTTTGTTGAGGTGTAATCCAGCAATGTAGAGTTCCCTTTGTAGGCATTCACAGATGTAGTGTTGATGATGCTGCTTCCTTCTTTCATGTACTTTAGTGCATGCCTGCATGTATAATGTATGTACATCATCTAGCTACCACCCAGTAGAAAACATACAAAACTGTCGCTAAAACTTGAAATCCTGTCACTAAATGCATATGTTCTTGACTTCTTTAGCGACGACAGCAGTTTAATAAAGGAAATTACTTTGTGCATGTTTCTACCTTGTCAAGAAAAAGTGGGAGTAAATATTGGTTCTGAAAACCCTATCGAGCCAATTCTCGTCGATTTCCTCAACGGTCTTGCACATATACTGCTCAGCTGCGTTGTTAATCAGGATGTCTATACGACCAAACTTACCGACGACTTCATCCACCACTGATTTGCAATTGGCATCAAACCCTAAATCTGTAGGTATTGCAATCGGTGCTTTCGAATCTCCGGTTTTTGATTCGTTGATTATCTTCAAGGTGTCTGCTGCATCTTTGTCTTCTTGACCTTTGACGTAAGTAAAAGCTATAGTCGCTCCTTCTTTCGCGAAGCAATAGCAAACCGCCCTTCCAATGCCGGAATCTCCTCCGGTCACCAGCGCCACCTTACCCTGCGCGCATCCGGTAATTTGAAAAATTATTAATTGCATAAATTATTAACCAACAACAATAATACCTAATTTCACAAACAGCGAAAAATTGTGTGTACTCTGAGTTTATCAGAAGGTTTGTAATTGGGGTTGATGAACTGTGGAATTGGGTCCATAACATGTTCTTTTCCTGGTTGTCTGTCTTGTTTTTGTGGTGGGAACTGCTGATTGCCACTCGCCATTGCTGCTGCTGCAATCGATCAAGATCGGATTTCAAACTCGGAAAACTGGATTGATCAAAGAGATCGATACGTAGGAATTTTGTTTGTATGACGGGATTTAAAGGATGGCATGGATGATGACAAGTGACACGTGGCGGTGTTAGCTTTGAACATGCGGGATGAAAGACCGATCGAGTTGGGATGATGGATCCAGAAGTGGTATAGCTACGTGTCACTCTGTTTGTTGTACGTGTCAGAAGCAGGTGTATATTAATGCTGACCGCCAATTGTATCGAAAATCGATCAGACGATCTCTAATTCTCTATGTGATTTATGTTGTAAGAAAATTTTTATTGTTATTAATATAGTGTAATTTCGTTCATGTCCTTATAAACTTAAGTAATTATGTATATATCTTGTAAACTTAAAAACTACGTATATATTTTTACAAAACCTACAAAATTACGTATATACCCAAATACCTAATTTTAATTATATTTAATCTTTTTAAAAAATAAAAACAATATCTTAAATTGATTTATTACTAAAATACCCATATATTTTCTCTATCTTAATCGATATACCAGATCTGTTCCACGATTCAAGGCATCACACGAAAGTCACGAACTGCCCCTGTTTCATACTCTCGATGGATCAGATTTTGTAAGTTCAGAATCATAATCGATTTCATCTCCTACGATGGATCAGATTTGGTGAGTTGTTCTTTGCGTCTGCCACTTCATATTCACGTAAGAATCAGAGTTGGTGATTGGATTGTTATCTTCTTCAAGGTAAGAATAGGAAAAGGGAACTTGCAATGTTGATTTTGATTTTCGTATGTGCATATTCACCATTGCTTATTGATATTAGTAATTGTCTTTAGATACACTTACATAGGTTCTTAGTTTTTTTTTTTTTTTTTTTGAACAATGAAACTTGCTGACGATCATAAAAAAAACATAAGACTTTGGCATTTCAGCAACATAAAACATAAGATGATCTCTGACAAGTAATAAGGAGCAAAGAAAGTAGGTTTTTAAAGCACAATATCATACTAACCAAACAGCAACAGTCCAGCCATCTGCGGCTCTTTTCAATAACGTGAAAGATTTGGCGGTTCTTTTCAATAACGTAGGTTCTTAGTAATTGTCTATAGAAACACTCACGTAGGCTCTTAGTAATTATCTTCTGCAATGTTGTTTTCAAGTAGGCTATTAGTAATTATCTTCTGCATACATAATTTACATACATGATTGATGGAGAAATTTTGTGTTTCTTGCATTTCATTAATAGTGAAATCTGAGTTCCTATATTTAAAAGCAATATGAAGTTGTGATTTGAAAGTAATTTGGGTTTATTTTGTGAAGATGGATGATATGGGTGATATGACTACGGTTGACTCTTCAACACCGAGATGAGAGATAATGGTCCAATCCTCAAGAATGGAGTAAGTTTGTATGATATCACTGTTTTTTGGTAGTTTATTTTGGATTCATGTTTTATTATTTTATTATGATTATCAGGCAAGTTGCATCAAATTACAAGCTTAAATTGAAATATGGAGGATTTTTTCGTTTAGCTAGAAACTCAAGTAGGAGGGTATATTGTTTTGGTTTTCGAAAATCTATCTACATGGATACATATTCATATGGAATGAGCGATTTAGTTGAAGAGGTGAAAAAGCATTATCCATCAACAAATGATCCTATCTCGATACTTTTTGTTGACAAGTACGCAAAAGAGCAATCTTTTATTCAACTTGATTCTCATGAGAACTTCATGGTGATGCTTAGCATGTACATGGAGGAGAAAGAAGTAACGATTTATGTGACTACGGATAAATTTATCCAACAAAAGTATAAAAGTTTATTTTACAAATTATTCGTTAATCTAGTGGTGTAAATTCTTAATTAACTCTAGTATAATTTTTGGTATAGTGATCAACATGAAGTTGATGATGAATTTGGTGATGAAAATGATTCTGACTCAAACTGTCTAAATGAAGATAGTTATCATAGTCTTCATAGTACCGATAATGAATATGAGTTTCTGAATGATGATTGTGAGACTTATGTATATATTAAGAAGAGTATAACCATAAAGTTGAATTCGAAATTTCCAAATGTGATTTCTTTTAGACGAGCTTTGAATCATTATGCATTAACTCACGAGTTTGAATATGTCATTGAGAAAAGTGACCAGACACGACTTACAGCATGTTGTCATGATAAAAAGTGTGAGTGGAGAATTCACGCTTCTATCACTCAAGACGAAGTTACTTTTGAAGTAAGTACATGATTTAAGAAACAATCCCTTTTTTATGTGACTGTTTTGTTAACATAATTTTTATATACAATATTGTAGGTGAAGAAATTTGTGGAGGCACATTCTTGTACTCGAAGCAACAAAAGTGGCAATAAGCACGCCACTCAAAGATGGATTGCTGATGTAGTCACCGACAAGCTGAAATCTGACGGGGATATATCTTGTGTTGATCTCAAGAAATGGCTTATGAAAACATATAATGTTGACGTACCGTATATGAGAGTCTTTAGAGGAAAAGAACAAGCTTACAATGATATGTATGGCAACTGGGATGACTCTTTCCTGAAAATTGTTGATTTTAAAGAGGAAATACGGAAAAGAAACGAAGGAAGTGTGGTTGAAATTGATTTCGAGACAAAGGGTGACAACGATATATTTCCTACGATTTTTCATATCATTATCAACTTGCTTTAAAGGGTTTCTTGCTAGTTGTCGTCCTTACATTGGGCTGGATGCATGTCATTTGAAAGGGAAGTTTAATGGCGTATTGGCCGTTGCAACAAGTATTGATGGTAACAATGGCATGTTTCCGGTAGCTTATGTTGTGCTTGAGTCAGAGAACACAAAATCATGGACTTGGTTCCTTGAGTCGCTAAAAAAAACGATTGGCACACCAAACGGTCTTGTAATATCCTCTGACATGCAAAAAGAGTTGGAAGTAGCTATCACACAGGTCTATCCTTATGTTGAGCATCGGGAATGCATGAGACACTTATATAGCAATTTCAAGAAACATTTTCGAGGTGATTTCTTCATGTTCAAACTCTGGGGTGCTGCAAAAACCTACAATATTAGTAAGCATGACAGATTATTAAGCGAAATTGGTGGTGTCCGTGAAGAAGCAATTGCATATTTGAAATTTGGTGGTGTCCGTGAATTCTCTTTTTGGTCCAAAGCAACTCTCTAATGCATGATATGATGCATAATGCTTCACTGATGATTAGCAATTCATATCCCATGAGTTAAAAAAAAGATAGTTGAAGCAATACATTTGCATTATTAAGCAATATTCCTTGTAAAAGTTGACTGAAAACAAAATAAACAGCTCTTCATATCTGCCCCAAGATTACCTCACCCCCGGAAACCTTGAAATCGGATGGAACATTCTCTACATTCAGAACCTTGACCTTGCCATCCTCCACAAATGCTGACCATCTGGAGAAAATATTTCAGAAACAATTAGAGGATGCAATTTCCACCTATTTATGGGTAATCTAGCTGACTTGGTACCATATCTCATGGGTTGAGCAGGTTGAAAATCGTCCAAAATGTATTCAAATTACTTAAACCTTCAAACCCTTATAATAGTATGGTCTTCTTAACCATATATAAAACATTGACTGTTCTTGAAATTCAATAAAAAGCAAAGACAAAAACAGGTGGCCGGCTGCCTTAGCCATTTAACGGGTTTTTAACTAGAACCCATAACCCATCCCGCCATTGTCACCTTTATAACTTATATCAACCACTCCGTCACACAACCGAAGATAACATATTGTAAGGGATAAGTAATCACCCTGACCCATGAGTGAATAAGTAATATTGTTTTCTGGGGGAAAAAAGTTACTTTCATGGAGCTACTTAAGGGAATACAATTAGATCCATACCTAGTCGAGCGATGTCCAAGCAAAGCAGAACTGAGATCTAGATCTAGTTCCAAGCTCTTGTGGAATTTCCCATCAAAGTCTCCATAGAATTCAATCTGCATCATAGTTTTAATAAAATATTCAGTTGCCAAAGTTAATAACAAAAACCGCAATATTCTTGTGTAGAAATTTGTTTATATAATGGTGGTGTGCTTGCTTTAGCTTATCCTTTGTTACTTCCTTTCAGTTGCTCTAAAATAATTCTAATTCTTTGTGGGTTTGACAGTAGTCCTTAACCTTAATCCTTAGTGGTTTATAGTAGCGAGCTTGCTTATACTTCGTTATTTCCTTCTATTTTCTTGATCTTGTACTTCGATTTTGAAGTTTCAAACTTTCAATATAACTGAAGCTAATTAAATTTGTGCATTTTGAGCCTTCTTATGCATCACATTGATGGGCCAAATAAATGCTGTCCGTAGCCATTAAGTGAAAGCCCAAGACTCAGAATTTGACTATTTAGCCTTTAAAGAACCCAGTGTTTCTAAAAAGTACTAAGCCAGGCCAGATGATCAAGTGACCTAACAATTAGTCTCTGAAGCGAATTATTAACGCCCAAGCAACTCACTTAAAATGCATAAATTATTACTCTTATAACCAGGTTATTCCCTAAGCTAATTTTTGTGCATGTCTATTTACAGTGTACATTCATTAATTGAAAAAATAAAATAATAATAACAATATTGAGTCCCATACCCCATTTGTGTTTTAAAATAATGTAGAATAGAAAGTTATAATGGTAAATAAATCTGAAGCTTATTTTGTGTTTTGAATAAGATGTGAGGAACAACTTACAGCTTCTTTGGCATCAAGCTTTTCAGCCCAGCCATTCATAGTATATGGATCATTAACAGAAACACAGATCACCGAATCAACGCCTTTAGCCTTGAACTTATCGATGTTTTTCTTGTAGCTTGGAACATGCTGGGTAGTACATACTCCAGTGAATGCACCCTGAAAATATTGATGATTCCCAAAATCAAGGTTATAATAACAGTGATTACTAATTGCAGCATACCTCAGGTAGTTATGTCACTGCAGTTTACACCTTATAGCACATACGCTTCTATATAGCTACATGGCACTATATATAATTTGGCTAGACACTAATCCCATTACATAAACTTCAAATGAGAATTAGATATGCTACAAAAATTGTTGGAATACGCATCATCGACATAAATCATAAATAACATAGCTCATCTAAGTATCTAATCCAACAAAAAAACTATTTTATGTATTTATTCCCTACAATTTTAATTTTATGTTTCCTTTTACTTCTACACAAAAAACGAAACAACTGTTTCATCATTCAAATAAGTATCATCTTCCATCATTAATAACAATTTCTTGGCTGAAAGGGCATTCCACCATCCCAATGAAACATGGAGGTGAAGGAGTCCTGTTAACTATTACAGCCACAAGCTCGCTCTCACACAACCATGTACACAAACACTAACACACATACATACATACATATGATCCAAACTACATAGGTTTGTATACATGGAACAGAAAAATTCCAAAGGATCATAGTACAGACATTAAGCCACCTTCATGCCAACAAACAGTTTTCTCTATATCAAAAGCATAACTAAGAATTCTATTAGTGCAGGTCTCATAGGAGGGGTTCTCACAATTCAATGGGTTGACATGATGGACTTGTACATCATTAGTAGCAAGCACAAAAATTATGCACTTTAACCATCCATTATGATAGTTATACAATTGTACTATATGAATTGTATTTTGCCTGTATGTTACATAACAAATGACGTACAACTTCTTTTTGGTAGCACATAGATTTCAGAAATATACCAGAGAATCATTTCTCTTGTTTGGTGGCCCAGAGAATTGTACTAAATTTATCATTTACATATCCATAACAAACATTTATTCAAACCCATAGAACTTACAAAAAGAATCATTAATTAATATTTAAAATGCATGAATCAAGCCAAAAAAAAACTTTTTAACCATAGTCATATCCAAAAACAATATTGTAACCATAAACACACACAAAAAACACTTCTACCATAGTGAAACAAAGTACTTCAATCATCGTGTAATCAACAACAGTATTTCAACCAAAAACAATTATCCCATAGAACCATTGGTATATGATTCTACCATGCCAATTTTTTCTTGTGTGAACCCAAGAAATGATCTTCCAAAGCCACATCCTTACAAATCAAATGAGTTGCTTTAAAACGTTTGCTCATAGTAAAACCCGGTAAAGATTTCAACTCACCACTAACCTTCTCATAGATTTCACGAGCCTCCAAACCTTATGTTCACCACTTCACCTAAAATTTCCTTAAATCTAAACAAGGCTTCTTTCATCTTTTTGCATGACTCCCGAGATATTTCATCTCCATCCATGCTTTTGCGTCTTTTAAGTTTGTTGGTTACACTACTTGTTGGTCCTTCAGGTCGACGAACATCTTGAACGGTCTCTTCAACAAAATCATAGTCATCAACATCAATCGGGGAGCTTCTTTGTGTCTCCGGAATGACTTCATCTACTTCTTCAAGATCAATAGCCTTACTACCCGTTGCTCTATTCTTATCAAAGATGGTACACAGTTTGTCATAGAACGAAAATGACTTGCCTAAAAAATTGAGGTACCTTTGTGAGACTACAAAGCAATTAGAAATAAAATTACAATAAACCTTAATTACTAAAAATATATTTCTTTAGAATATACCTTGACATATTCATCTCAAACACTGTCCTCATCGACCATATAAGTGTTTCTTCATCCCAACCAAACCCACTTGTATGCACCATATCGTATACCTAAAGTGTATCTTCCATGTCTTCATCCTAGACTTTATATGCGGCTCTGCTTTTAGGCCGGAGTTTGGAAGAGTTACATCTAGCAATTGTTGAACTCCATTTAAATAGCCCGGTTTGAATCTGTTATCAGCACCGGCATGCTTTCTGGATGCATGTAAGTCCATTAATGCATCAATTAACTTTGCATCTTCATCATTTGTCCATCAAACTATGCAGTTGTTGCGATGGGGAATCAAATAGGGATCAAAGTTCCTGATTTGGGATAGCGGTTATCGCAGTGGGATAGCTGTTTTTAGTTTTATGTAGAATATATATATATATATATATATATATATATATATATATAATTAAAATCATATAACATTAATTAAAACATAGTATAAAACTTATGTAGTACACTAATATAGTAAATAGTAATATGGGAATCGACTGTGGAATGTGAGTTGTTGATGTTGAAGGAAGACGAAGGCTGGACTGCTTCAGGTGTCGTCGAAGAAGAGAAAGAACGCAACAACTAGGTTTAAAATTATATTAGGCTTAGAGTCTTGGTTATAAAGCAGCTGGGCTCAAAAAGCTGCCCAAAACAAATATAATTTGTAATAAAAAGGTACCAAACGCAAGAAGCAGTTGATTTATGTTAAACCGCTATTAACATAACGCTCAAATAGAGGAAATAGCGGAGCTACTAGCACCTCTGCTATTTCCCACATCTATTCCCCACTGCTACTTTGCGTAGGTCCGCTATCAACTATCCCACCGCTATTGACTGCATAGCCATCAAATGTAGTACATTTGACAACGGATTCAAACCAGCCTATTTAATTGGAGTTCAACAATTGCTAGATGTAAATCTTCCAAACTTTGGCCTCAAAGCAGAACCGCATATAAAGTCTAGGATGAAGACATGGAAGACACACTTTAGCATTGTATAAGATATGGTGCATACAAATGGGTTTCGTTGGTATGAAGAAAAGACTTGTGTGGTCGCTGTGGATAGTGTTTGAGAAGAATACGTCAAGGTACTTATAAAGAAATATATTTTTAATTTTTTATTAATCAAGGTTTATTCTAAATTTATTTCTAAATTGCTTTGTAGTCTCACAAAGGTGCTGCAAATTTTCAAGCAAAGCCATTTCCGTTTATGACAAACTGTGTACCATCTTTGGTAAGGATAGAGCAACGGGTAGTATGGCGATTGATCTTGGAGAAGAAGATGATGTCATTCCAGAGACACAAAGAAGCTCCCCGATTGATGCTGATAAATGTGATTTTGTTGAAGAAGCCGTTCAAGATGCTTGTCGGTCTAAAGGACCAACAAGTAGTGTAACCAGCAAACGTAAAAGACGCAAAAGCATAGATGGATATGAAATATATTGGGAGTCATGCAAAGAGATGAAAGAAGTATTGGTTTAGATTTGGATAAATTATAGGAGAACATAAGGTTTGGAGGCTCTTGAAATCTACGAGAAGGTTAGTGATGAGTTGAAAGTTTTACCGGGTATTACAATGATCAAATGTTTAAAGCAGCTCATTTGATTGGCAAGGATGTGGTTTTGAGAAGGTCACTTCTTGGGTTGAGAGAAGAAAATTTTGCATTGTAGAACCGTATACTAATGGTCTTGGTTTAAAAATGCGGGATGCGCTCTGATGCGTTTAGAGTCCCAGAAGCCGATGCGTGATCACGAACACGATGCGCCTAATTTTTCACAAAATTTGCTTCTAAACTAATTTTATACTTGTGTTCGTGATCACGCATCGGCTTCTGGGACTCTAAACGCATCAGAGCACATCCCGCATTAAATATCACAAATTCTTCAATCAATACTAAAAGTAGTTTAATAGTAGTTCATAAATGTTGAATAACATAATAACAAGTACGGTTAGGGAAATCAAAACCACCAAAACACAAATATCAAGTAACAACTAGCAAAACATCACTTATTCACTGATGTAAAATAAAAAAACAGAACGTGAAGGCATGAGTCAGTGACCTGTTAAGTGTTAAATATATCGATACAACCTAACCAATTTCCATAAACACATGACATGATATGTATAAATAGTTAAATACAACTCTATATAAGTATCAACTAGCAAGTATAATATGCCAAAATCGAAAGTTGTTAAAAAACCAGAGGCGTGACTCACTGACTCGACTTATGAGCTGTTGTGGAAAAAAATTCTAGAATTACTACTTAAAAAACAAAAAAAACAGCCATGAAGATGGAGTGGAGGAAAGAATAAAAGATAAATTAATTAATAAAACAGCCCAAATTAAATATAACCCAAAAAACGGAAACCAACAAGTGTAGCAACCCAAAAAAATGCATCGCAACGCATCGCGCACCAGTCGACCGCATTAGAGCGCAACTCGTACCCCCAGCGCATCAGACCCCCGATGTGTTCCAGCCACCGCATCGGGCGCATCACGCATCTGATGCGCGCTTTTTTAACATAAGAGTCAATTCACATTCTCTAGACTAATTCCTTTTCTTTGCAATTTCATTCTCTACTATCATTTCTTAGCAATTCCACTCTTTGTAGTTTGTAGCAAACGCACCCTTAGAAGAAATAGAGAGAAATTGACGAGTAGAATGCAAGTTTTAAAACTGTAAATGTATTTTAGAAAATGTTGGCCAGAAGGCATTCATGCAACAATAATCAACAAATAGCAAACACAAAGTGTATACATAAATCAGCTCAGTCAGTACCTGCATATTCTAAGGGCAAATTGCAACAAATAAAAACTATTCTTCACTTGACCTTTTATTCCTAAACTCATTCAACTTTCGAGAATTGATACTTAGCATTATGTAAGTCTCCAATTACCCTAAGTTACCAGGTTTGAATTTTAGAGTGTCTTAATAACGTCCGGTTATGAAATTAAATTAAAAAAGAAGTGAAAGCAGTCAAGCACAATGTTATTTCCTACATTCTGCCCTAATCTATATGCGTAAATGAAACGCATCGTATAGCATAAAGATACACTTACAGGAAGCCCAAAGATGACGACTTTTTTGCCCTGAAAAAAATAACAGAACAGTCATTAAGTGACATAAACCCTAATTCATTAATATCCATGGACTCGAGTATAACATATATATAGAGAGAGAGAGAGACCTTGAAAATGTCAGAGAGAGGGGTGGTCGAAAATTGAGAGGAGACGCCTTCATCCCAGCTCCGAGCTTTCTGGAGAGAAACACTGGGAGCGGCTGCTACGAGATCGCTGCCTACTGCAACGGAAGCAAACCTCCGCCATGACTCTCCGATTCCGGCGGCCATTGACTTCATCATGGAAGATCGTTTCAACACGGCGTACGCCATTTTTTCGGGTGATTAGTTGAGTCAATACCACAGAAGAAGAAGAAGGTCGGGAGTGATTATGTAGAGCGGAATTAGTAACGTAGGGTCGATAACTCGTTGTGATAATTCCAGAAGGTGTGAGGCTACCGGGCTTGAAAAAAAGATAGGCTAAGCCCACCCTACTCGTTCGATTAGGCCTTCAACGTCTCCAATATTATAAATAGCATAATATAAAAATTATGATTCGTATATAATAAGTTTTTATTATATATAATAATTGTGATTTTTATGTTTTCAGAAATTTAACTATATTTTATTTTAATTTACATATTTAAGAATATAATGGTCTAAATAATAATTAATTATTGTGTATGACAAAAATCTGTTATGTAGAGATCATCTTTCATGTAAAAAACACTATCCCACTTTTAAATCTATACATTTGTATCAATTATACAACTTAAACTTATAAATATAGACTATAAGCAAATTTTTATATATCTTGATGCCGTAGGTTACAAGCTCTTTTCAATGTCTTATATATGATTAAACTAACAAAACTACAACAATAAACATTTATTTATACAATGAGTGTTGTCACACGTAAGTATAATTTTTTATAGACTCTACTCTCTATAGATTATAGTTTTTAGAGATAAAATCAGTATTATATATTTACATTAAATCAAAAAACCATTTCTTCTACTCTTAGGATAACATCCCTTAAACAATCAAATCAGGTGTTACTAATTACATCTTTTGCCAAATTATTTTTTACATGTTACAAGTTTCGAGACATTATAGTCTCAAGTTACTTTTTTAAACATTTTCATACACATTAGAAAAGATGCAACTGTCATCACCTTATTAACTCTGTAAAAAAATAAAGTTGTCCTTTGTTGTCTAGAATGGGTAGGAAGGTTATATGTCGAGTTTCTTACTCCGGATTGGATTGGATAACGATCTTAATTTGATTAAAAGTTTTTGTTTAACTGGTAAATACTTATCAGATGTGTTAAATGCGTTATGTGGTGGTTGTAAGGGTATGCGAAATACCCCCTTCTAGCTAATTGAAAGGTGAAAAATGGTGAGTGGGGAGTTAGTGAACACCACCCCACCCTGCCATGGTGGTTGTTTTCCCCCTCGTTAAGCTATACACCCCTTAGGATAATTTTGAATTATTCTTCTTGTGACCGTTTGCATATTTAAGTTTTAAACTTTTTTCATATTTTCTTTATATACCAATTTACACTCACTACTCTACACCATACATTTCTTTCAAGTTCAATCATTTTCAAATATTAAAACAAAGGTTAACAAATAGCATAAGAACTTGAGTCATAGTCAAGAATGCTGATGGTATGCGGAATATCATCGCACGAAATATCGAAAAGTCACGACTCACGAGCTCGCCAAGATGAGATCCCAAACATTATCTATTCATCCAACATAATAATTGCAGTTGAGCCCATTGAACAAGAAAAAACGACAACGTTATTGTTATTGTTATTATTATTATTACTATTACTATTATTATTATTATTATTATTATTATTATTATTATTATTATTATTATTTACTATATAAGAATAAGATGACAAAACGGCCACAAATAAAGCGCCAGGCATCATAAATCATCGGGCCCGATTTTAAAATATGCATATAATAATAATCCACGCAGCAACAACTTCCGCCATTATGACTATATTTATACGTAACACTTATTTTTTTAATTTCCACACTATAGGCATCTTTTATACCTTTATATAATTATATCATTATTATTAAGTTCTAATCATTTTGCATCTCCTTAACTCCACTTTTCAAGGTCAAATAATGTGACAAAAATAGTTACAAAGAAAATAATGCAAAGATTACCCCTCATGAGCTGAAACATCAAGAGCTACTAATCGGTGTCCCTCAATCATAAGGTCGAGGGTACAATGGTTCAAATACCACTTAATACGAATGTATAAAAATTTAGACATATATGAAATAGTTGCATTTTAACAAAACACAACAAATTGAAATCACATTATGAATCTAACGTGATTGACACTACCACATAACCACAATTTAAACATATGCATTATGTAACCACATAACCACAATTTAAGATATCGGTTTAGGCAATTTCAATGTGATTGACCTAAATCCACAAACCAAAAAGAATAAGGTACTGTTTGGTTCGCTGGAATTGACCGGAATTGAAATTGGCAATTCCTAAATCTTACTCATGTTTGATTCAAAGAATTCTAGCAAGTGGAATTCTGAAATCCCCCCAATTCCCAAGTTTATGGATTTGTCAATTCTTTTACTAAACCAATGGAATTTATACATTCCATGGAATTACATTTACGCTAAAGTAACTCACGTCGACCTAAACCTCCACGGCTCCATCGATTAGATCTCCGTCGTCCATCGTCGACCTCCGACTTCGCTTCGACATCCACAGTCCACCTCTGCCTTCCGCTTCGACATTCACAGTCCATCGGCCTTCGCTAACAGAACCCAATCGAGGTATGTTCGTTCATTTACAACTTGTTTTGATTGATTTAGGGTTTGCCTTTCACATCAATCTGTGTAATTGAACTGTGTCCTCATCGAAATGGGTTTTTATAAAATTAATGTTAATGATATATAATATAGTAAACTAGAAATTAAAAAATAATAAGAATTAGTAATTTTTTTCATTTTTGTTAATTCCATTTCAATTCCGCGAACCAAACATACGAAAGAATCAATTCCATTGGAATCCTTCCAATTCCAATTTCTTTTATTTCCAATTCCTTAACGAATTCCAATTCCGGCCAATTCCATTCTGCAAACCAAACGGGGCCTAAAGGTAGTTGCTATCAAGAAAATTACCTAAGGAATGCGAGAATGAGCAACAACCGAGAATCTTTAATGATTTGTTCAAATTTTCACTACCCAACCATATCCCCAGACACCATAGAAAGAATGCACTAGAGAAATCTAGAAAATCTTTTCACCGACACTGCAAGAGCGAAAATCTCATTTGGAGCCGATAAGAAAAGACTCAACAACCCTTAACGATGAATATAGTATAAACAAAACCCCAAAACTACAATTAGATCAAACCTTACGCAAAGAAGGTTCGAAATTGTAACATATCAAACAAGTGCATGAACAGCACTCACTACTCAGTACACCTATCGAAAAATTCATACATTAACAGCGTCAGGTCAAAATATAATATTTATCTATACACAAGATGTATTAAACGGTCCAAATATTTCAAAATCTTTTGAATTATATTTTAACGTATATAACCTCGTAATTAAATTATTCCAAATTTAGACAACTATTATTACAAAATATTGCTTTTATGGTTGTAAGTAACACATTACTTACATTGAGCTTTAAGTTTGGACCAAGAAAAGCGGCTTCAACAGCCAAACATATTTCAATCCATTAACTAACCAAGGACGACTTACTCGT
This sequence comes from Pulicaria dysenterica, assembly GCA_947179395.2. Taxonomy (NCBI): domain Eukaryota; kingdom Viridiplantae; phylum Streptophyta; class Magnoliopsida; order Asterales; family Asteraceae; genus Pulicaria; species Pulicaria dysenterica. Next base: position 63,396,894 of record OX359294.1, on the reverse strand, counting down.
ATATGTTATCGCTTCTGATACAAATCAAAACACTAAACTTTACTCGTATATGGACGACTTACACGTTGGTCAGAATGGCTGCACGGCACAACTACAAGTATGCAATGTGATCGATAATTTACTCCGGTAACATGTCATCTGATATGAATCAAGTTGATAATCAACGTTAACCGATAATCACACCCGAAATCGAATGCTTTGTAATTGATAATCCTGGAATTGGAGAACCATGTTTCTCCCAAAACAAAGAAAATAGAAACGAGAACAAAATACTTAATAATCTGCTGCCCTAAACCCCAATGGGTCCTCCCCTAAATAGCCGATCCCTCCCCCTCTAATTTAGAAAAAGATAATTAATTCAAATAATAACCCTAAATAGATAATCCTAAATAAATAATAATAATTAACCCAAATCCCTATAGTTGGACTGTATCATTACCCCGCCCTGGAAATCCACCTTGTCCTCAAGGTGGTAGACTCATGACTAATCAGCATGTGGGCGAGGGCCTTCCTCCTCCGTGTCTTCCTCATCAATCAACAGAACATGCAATATCTTTGGCGGACAACGATGACCCGGTGCAAACTTTCTATCACAACGGAAACAAAGTCCCTTGGCTTTCTTCTCGACTATTTTTGTCGGTGTCATTTGCTTGAGGGGTTGCGGAAGTCCTTTTGAAGTCGGGTCAGGTGGTTGAGCCTTCAGAGTCTTCCCTTTTTCTCTCCCTTGTGTTTTTTCATCTATCACGCTCGGAACTTGGTTCTCATCAATCAGTAATACTAAGTCCATGGCTTGATCCAACCCTGTAGGTTGCCGAGTGCGTACCGCCGTCCTCAGCTCCGGTTTCAACCCCTTGATAAAGATTCCTTCTAGTACCGCATCTTGCAATCGCTGTAACTGCGCCGTTATTTTTTCGAACAAAGCCACATACTCGCGTGCGGTATCCATCTGACTGATCGCCAGGAATTGCTCGTATTGATTACCCGCGTGTGAAGATTGGAAACAACTTAGCATACGCACCTTAAGCTCCTCCCAACTTCGAAATGACTCGTGATTATCACTCCAACGAAACCATGATAGAGCTGGGCCTTCCAAACACATCACGGCAGCCCGTAATCTTTCTCGTGTCGTGAACATCCCCTGTACGTCAAAAAACCTCTCTGCTTGATACACCCAGCCGTACACATCCTCCCCATTAAACAATGACATTTTTAACTTTCGCAAGCGAAAGTGAAACACCGTACTTTTAAACATAATATTAACACGGGAGCGGAAGATAATTACATATAATTACATTTAAAACCAAAAGTCAAATACAACTTTGACCGGTTATTATTTACAAAATAACCAAAACGGTGTTAATACAAAACAGGCTCTTTATAAAAACTATTGACATCAGAGTTGTGGTATGTCCATATCCCCAGTCTTTAATGTTCACAAACTCACAAAAGAGTATCTGCAAAACAAACTGGAGGGGAATTAACACAAAGCTAAATGAGGGAATCATATCTAAGCACATACAAGACAATCATTCCAAATACATATAGCTCAACCAATCAAGGAGAACCGGCGGTGTTGCAACCACACACAACCAAGGTTGGCTACCAAAACCAAGGTGCACTGTCACAACCACCTACAACCAAGGTCGGCTACCAAAACCAAGGTCTACCGATAGCCCTGCTAACATGGACAACAGTACCAGCACCCTTGAGTACAACAAATGCAACTCAAGATCAGATACTGTAAATTCCCAAGCAACAGACCCAGCCGCCCAGCTAAAGCTGATCTCCCATCCAACATCAAACATATATACATATCAAATCAAGACATACAGTCCAAAGAGCATAGCAACAATTAGGATATCATATCCTGCATATCCAAAGATATAGATCCACTCACCAAAGTCTTCAGACTCAGGCCACTTAACAATCTATTCTACTGAGTCTTGTCACCACCTGAGCAAACAACTATCAGTCAGTATTTGCTTAATAAATACACAATAAGCATAATACTACAGTTATCATACATGTACATAAAATTAGCAAGTACACATCTACATATCACATGTACCAATAATCCATAAGTACTAAATATACTTATACCCGAATTCACAATTACTCTTTACAACTTGTAAATCTGTGAATTCATTCAACTCCTTAGCTTAGGCTATATATAATCTTTCATCCATACACTTGATACAAAGCTCCATTCACTTCATCAATATCATCAATGAGTTTCAAGTTAAATCTTCATTCGGATTCATCATTGGATCTCCAATTCCGAGCATAGGTATAAATGTAAATCCCAACAAGTCCAAATCCAATTAAATCATACTTTAAATTTATGTATGGGTTCAAATCCGATCAACTCAAATTCCGAGAATTGTTCAATTCCGACAAACTTGAAATCCGAGTAAATGGCACAATCCGATTAAATCACAATCCGATAGAAAGATCCAAATCCGAGAAAAAATGTTAAGGCATCACATATAAGTCTTTAGTCGGATTCCGATTAAACTCAATTCCGAGAAAAGTGAATTCCGAGTAAGGGCAAAATCCGATAAAAAGTTTTAAAGCATATATAGTCGGATTCCGACAAAAATCCAAATCCGAGTAAATGAGTTAGGGAATTCTATGTCTTTCTGTCGGCTTTCATCCAATTCCGATCAATTCGCTCGGATTTCACTAAATCCGATTAAATCCATCGGATTTCACTTATTCCGATAGAATCAGTTGGATTCCACCAATTCCGATAGAATCATGCCTTAATTCTGAGTCCTCCAAGTTCTTCAATTCCGATCGATTCATATATTCATCCCCAATTCTGATTTTAACACTAATTCTCACTGATTTAAAGCATGCAAGATATATATATATATATATATATATATATATATATTCCAGAAATCATTATAAGTATATATTGATCATAATTAACATCAATCTCTAACATACATACACCCTAGATCATCAAATCATCTCGATTCTTGCATTCAATCGGAATTCACAAAAATATTATCAAAACCGAAATTAAACAGCAAATAACACATGGATCCAGTATTCTAACCTTCCTATGATGTTATGAACTCAGTTACTTAATTGCAAACAAGATCAATTGCCAAATATGGAATTCCTTTTCTTCTTCTCTCTTTCTTTTGGTTCGGCCGAGAGCTCTCAACACACACACACACTCTTGGATCAATTTGCATGTAATGGGGAAGGTGCTAGTGGCAAGGGTTATGTGTCATCAACTTGACACCTCTAAGTCCACTCATCAATTAGTTAACATATAATTAACAAATGTCATATATTAATTATTAAAAACAATTAAATCACATAATAACAATTCAAATAATAAAACTTAAAATCCAATTCAATTAAGTTAATTACCTTAATTATACTAGGCCATATTAGGGGGTGTTACAGAAAGTCATCCCTTGCCACCCACATTTTTTCTCCGGATGATCCAGACCCTCGTCCCCACGGTGGTAACCCAGTTGGTCCCCACGGACCCTATTCAGGCCCTGTTGGCATCCCCCCGACTGGACACGGGCTGAAATTGTCCTAAGTTCACACTACTCACCCCCAGGTTAGAGGTTGTTGGCATATGGCCCGAAAACATGCTATTGATCTCTTGAAAAGAAACACCCTGATTAGTTACTAGCGGAATCTTAACCGAATAAGACCCGGCGGTATCATGAAACAGAGGAATCGGAAACCCGTGCTCATAAAAAATCAGGCCTGATGTCTGGGTCAGCAGTGTTGTGCTGATCGCCGATGTTTTCCCCCATGCAATCGGTGGCGGCGGCTGGCTGTTGCAACAACAACTTCATCATCTCCGCTTGTTGCTTCATTATTTCTGCATGCTGTTTTGCCATATCTGCTCGTAAGGACTCGATTGCCGCATCAACCTTCTCAAACCGTTTCCCCATCTCAGCCTTATACTGTGCCAAATCGTTTTCCACATCCGAAATCTTCGTCATTGCTGCCCGTTCTTCGAAAAATCACAGGTAGTAGGAAATTTTGGCGAGGGAAAAAAATTGGTCGGACGAACAGTAATGATGAACAGTGTTTTCCCGTCGATGAACAGTGCGCGCACAGTGTTTCCGGCAATGAACAATGCGCGAATAGTTTTTTTGGTTCCTAGAATCAATACCGCTCTGATACCAGTTTGATATGAATCAAATTGATAATCAACATTAACTGATAATCACACCTGAAATCGAATGCTTGTGTAATTGATAATCCTGGAATTGGAGAACCAGGTTTCTCCCAAAATAAAGAAAATAGAAACGAGAACAAAATACTTAATAATCTGCTGCCCTAATCCTCAATCGGCCCTCCCCTAAATAGTTGATCCCTCCCCCTCTAATTTAGGAAAAGATAATTAATTCAAATAATAACCCTAAATAGATAATCCTAAATAAATAATAATAATAATTAACCCAAATCCCTATAGCTGGACCGTATCATCCTTAAAGGGCTCAATTACTGCATGACTGATGGTTGACAATCCTAAACCGAGTACTTTAAGGCGTTCGTGTATTCTATAGCGTATACAGAGTCAGAGTCTACAAGTGCACAAACTTCATTTACACTTCATATCTTTAGGGCATATTGAAGACTTAATAAGGACTAAGCAATGACGATTGTCCCACCTATAATAAAAAGATTGATCTATCACAACTTAAAATACAAGACAACAAAAGAAAAGAAAAAGAAGCTAGGTGTGGCAATTTCAAACCACTTACGAATAGATGGATTCACAAGTTATACTCAATCCCTATAGGATCAAATGGAAAAAAAATTAAAATTTATTAAAAGAACATTTTAAATGTGCAAAGCCCATATATAATAGATTTTTAAACATAGAACCGCACATATCGTTTTATTTAGAGATTTGGATTATTATTGAGATTAAGATACATGCGAGGGAAAATATCAACGTCCTTTTGTCAATGGTCCGTTCTTTTTTAGGAGATCGTCCTTTGAAGTTTTGAGTCTTCATGAGATCTTCAAAGACTCGTCAGCAGTGATCAGGTTGTTTGCTAGTAATTGCAATAGAAGCGTAAGACTTATCAAAAATTTACAACCATGATCATCTCTTTTGTGTTCACGAGAGCACTTAATCTAGTTCATTGCAGATTTACGATCCTGCCTAAGTCCAAAACATTTGTGATTTGTTCTTCACAACCCTTACTAACCCAAATCGAACTTCCTCAATTCCTAACCAAAATGTATAATTCCAATTACATTACATCCCTAACATCATGATGTCAAACCCCTAAGAGTTAATTGAATATTAATCTCGATTTAGTGCCTCAAAATCCGAATATACTTCTTGGTAAAACCCCCACCAACTTCTTTTTAAAGCTACACAAATGTTAACAAATCAATGTGTATGAGATTACGAGGCATACATGACCTTACCTGATGTATTTTTCCTTCAAAATCCAATGCATCCAGTCGTGGCTCCGCTTGATTCCTTCACAGCTCGCGCGCGCACACACACACACCCCTTTTTGGTAGAAACAACGGCTACATTTTTAGAGTATTGGGCTTGTGCCCTAACTTGGTAGAAATACCTACCTTAAGTTTTAAAATATCACCATTAGTCCATTAGTCTGCATGCTCTTATTAATAACTTGGTATTTTATTACACTTAAACAAGTAAACGGATATTACACCATGTACTACTTTTCTCACATGAATATATTATAACGAACAATGAACACTTCTACTAAGTTTACTAATAAATAGTACAAGTGAAAGTATACCGGTTAATGTGGAATATAAAGATAATTATGTTATCACTTTATGATATCAACCGCTACCTTCGAGTCCAAATCTATGTCTATGTTTTAATCGCCATCTAGTCCTACCTTTCATTATCTCTCCACCTCCACTGCCGATCTCAAGTTGAAGCACATGCTCGCAATCCACATAGTCGTCGTTAACATTGTTTGTCCCGATTACAGAAGTACGTGACTGTAACTCGCTGTCCATCCTACACTCTTGATGGAATTTTAAGGTCATGCTAGCAAGCTCATATTTCTTCAAGATTGTATTAGGAACACTCTGCAATAACAATCAAATAATGTCTTAAATTAATCATCATATACATCATTTGTACTTAACTAGAAAGATAAGTTGTTTACCTCGAGGATCCATCCAATGTATTTCACATTGTTAACATGTTGGTTATCGTCTAAATCGCTCCATCTTGGCTATATATTTTAGTATATAAAGAATCATGAATAACATGTAAGCAGTAAAACCCTATAAAAACATTGCATAAGTAAAGAAAATTGGACTAACCGTCAAACCATTTAGAACATGCAGGTCAACAATGTTTTCATCTCCTTTTGACCATTTTATTATATCCTCTTTCATGACCAGGGGTTTCTCTATCCAGAATGGCTCCAACTCAGCTCGAGCTTCAATTGGAAATTTGGTTAACTTTCTTGTCTCCTTATTCATCATCATCCAAACACTACATGCAAGATATCATAAGAATTAATATATCTCCTCATACATAGGGTATGTGTTTTCATAATATAAATTTTCAAAATATTTTTACCATGAAGCTCTAAGTAATATCTCGCCGGATTTGCAATCACGAAATATCCAATTAGAACGCATACCAAAATTCCCATGAACACCGTCCCATGTATCTACTTGAACAAAATCACCCCTGGAATAGATTTAAGCATCACTACAAGAAATAAAGGTTTTAGCGGCGATAGCTTTTTGCGGCGACATATGTCGCCGCCAAATCCTCGCTAAACGACAAAAAGGTGGCCAACTTTCATCTGATTACAACGCGTCGCCGCTAAAGGTGTTTTGCGGCGACACGCGTCACCGCTAAAGGTGTTTCCCTCCACCGAAAACTATGGCGGGATGTTTTCCCCCCTAAAAAATTCGATGTCGCCGCAAATGACCCTCTGTCGCCGCAAAAAGCCAAAATGTCGTCGCATAAGGGCAGGTGTCGTCGCAAAAGTAATTAGTTTAATTTTTCTTTAATTTACTGGTGTCGCCGCAAAAGGTGTAAATGTCGCTGCAAAAAGTATTTAATTTAATTTTTATTTAATTTAATGGCGTCGCCGCTAAAAGTAGTACCGTCGCCGCAAAAAGATGTCCACGTGGCAGAACAAGGTCCCGTTGAGTGACATCGCAAAAAGTCAAAAATGTCGTCGCAAAAAAGTTTTGGGTACGAACTTTTAGCGGCGACCCTTTTGCGGCGACATGTAGTCGCAAAACATATTTAGCGGCGACATTTAATCCTTTAGCGACGCCAAATGTCGCCGCAAAAGGCGTCTTTTTTTGTAGTGCATGCCGAAATCGATCAGGGTAGGTCTAACTAAGAAGATCAATATGACAAGTTCATAATGGTTTTGTCAAGCAATTGCTTTAATTTGTCTAAGGATCTGTTGATAACCCTTATATACATGCATGTATGCATACAATACATTTATACACAGAAATCACTCAGATATTAAGAACACTCCATGTTGATGCAAACCAACAACAAGATCAGAGAAAATGAAAACAAAATGATGATCTGCGAATGAATTGAAGAACTGTGTGGAATGTTTATTCGACTACTAACATGTACAACAAGTAAGTGAATTAATTCTGACTAACTACTACCATTTATACTACAATACATCATAACAGACTAACAAACTTGACTTTGTGACTTTGACAAAGTCAACATACGCCTAATTGACTTTAATCACCTCTACAATCTCCATCTTGATTAAGGCAATAAGGCTTGTCTATTATCAACAATTCCTCCAAACAATCTTTAAATTTTGGAAATGGTAGTGGTTTCGTTAGCATGTCAGCAAGATTATTAAGTATGTACTTTATCAACATGAACTTCTCCTGACTCGACCACTTCTCGAATAAAATGCACTCTCACTTTGATATGCTTAGTTCGATCATGAAACATCTGATTTTTCGACAAATGAAGTGCACTTTGGTTATCACACCAAACTACTGCACCAGAGTTACTAAACCCCAATTCTGTGATTAATCTCTTTAACCAAATGGCTTCCTTTACCCCTTCTCCCAATGCTATATATTCGGACTCTGTAGTAGATAGAGCAACAACCTTTTGCAAAGTGGACTTCCAGCTGACAGTACATCCCAAAACTTGAAACACATAGCCAGTCAAAGATCTTCCTTTATCCGGGTCTCTTGCAAAATCAGCATCAGCAAACCCATTAACCACTGGACTATTCTGCTGACTATCTTTACTAAACACCAAGCCTACATTTCTTGTACCCACCAGATACTTTAAAATCCACTTGACAGCTCTCCAATGTTCAGCCCCTGCATTTGACACATACCTACTCACCACCCCTACTCCATAAGCTAAATCGGGTCTGGTACACACCATCAGGTACATCAAACTACCTACATCATTAGCATAGGGAACTGATTTCATCTTTTGACTTTCTTCATCTGTTTTAGGACAATCACACATAGAAAGCTTAAAATGCTGTGCCAAAGGAGTGCTAACTGACTTAGACCCCATCATGTCAAACCTTTCTAAAATCTTGGTTATATAACTCCGTTGGGTTAACATAAGAAAACCTTTCTCCCTGTCTCTAGATATTTCAATACCAAGAATTTTCTTAGCTTCACCCAATTCTTTCATTTCAAATGCAGATTTCAATATTTCCTTCATCTTATCAATTTCTTCCTTGTCACAACATGCTATAAGCATATCATCTACGTATAAGAGTAAATATATAAAACAATTTACCTTATACTATTTGAAATAGACACAACTATCATAGTTGCTTCTACTAAAACCATGTTGAATCATATGACAGTCGAAACGCTTATACCACTGACGAGGGGACTGCTTCAAACCATATAAGGACCGCTTGAGCAAACACACTTTCTGGTTTGGATCACCTACTTCAAATCCCTCAGGCTGCGACATGTATATTGTTTCCTCTAAATCCCCATGCAGAAATGCAGTTTTTACATCTAACTGTTCCAAATCCATGTTCAATCTAGCAACATTTGCAGCCATCAACCTGATAGAAGTATGCTTTACAACCGGAGAGAACACATCATTATAATCCACACTAGCTCTTTGGGTAAAACCACGAGCAACAAGCCTGGCCTTGAACCTGGGTTTCTCACTTCCAGTCACCCCTTCTTTCAGTTTATAAATCCATTTGCAGCTTACTAACTTTTGACCAACTGGTTTATCAACCAGAATCCAAGTACAATTCTTATTTAACGACTCCATTTCCTCTTTCATAGCCAACCACCAACTTTCTTTACTTTGTGATTGAACTGCATCTTTAAATGAACTTGGTTCATCATGTTCTAAACTCTCAGCAGCAGCAAAAGCATAAGATAGGTTTTCTTCATATTCAACATGTTCATATGATGACACTCCAACATAGCTAAACCGAGTAGGGACTCTTACTTGTCTTCTTTCTCTATCTCTTGCTAATTGATAGTCACTTAACGTTGGATTCGAATTTGAAGTTTCTGCAACAGGTTCGGAATGATCCTTTGATCTATCTTTATCTTGCTCCACCTCAAATTGACAAGCTTTGATGTCTTGTACACCACTTTTATTCTTTAACAAGTCTTTATACACAACATCTTCATTAAACACTACATCTCGACTAATTATAAACTTTGGGCCTGTATCTTCACACCTCCATAATTTGTACCCTTTTACACCCTCTGGGTACCCCACAAAGACACATTTTCAGCCCTTGGTTCTAGTTTCCCCTTACTCACGTGAGCATAGGCTACACATCCAAACACCTTAAGATGATTATAGGACACAACCTCACCATTCCATTTTTCCATTGGAGTTTTGAAACTTATAGCTGAAGATGGTGACATGTTAACCAAATATCCAGCAGTTACCACTGCTTCTGCCCAAAAACTCTTTGGTAACCCATATTGAGAAAGCATACATCGAACTTTATTTAGCAAAGTTCTATTCATTCTTTCTGCTAAACCGTTTTGCTGAGGTGTTCCGGGAACTGTTTTATGTCTGAGAATACCATGATTCTTGCAAAAAAACATTAAACCTGTTATCACAATATTCTAAACCATTATCTGTTCTAAGTTTCTTTATCTTCCTGCCTGCTTGATTTTCCACAAGTAACTTCCACTCTTTACATTTTTCAAAGGCATCTGACTTAGACTTCAGTGTCATGATCCACACTCTTCTGGTATAATCATCTACAAACGACATGAAGTACTTTGCTCCACCTAGAGAACAATCTCTAGCAGGCCCCCACAAGTCTGAGTGTATATAATCGAGCTTATCAGTAGTGTTGTGCTTTCCCACACTAAACTTTACTCTGTGAGCTTTTCCGTACACACAATGCTCACAAAAACCAAGTCTCGAATCCTTCAACCCATTTAACAGGTCAGATTTGCACAATTCTTTAAGGCCTCTTTCACTAATATGACCTAACCTCTTGTGCCACAAGTCCCCCTTTAAAGATTCATCATTACATTCTGCTATTACTGCCTCATGACTCAAAGCTTTACCATCCAACATGTACAAGTCATTTCCCTGACCCATTACCCCTTCAAGTAAAACCCTGGTTTCATTAAACACCTTCAATCTTCCATTATTCATTAACACTTTATATCCTTGCTTGTCAAAAGTACCCAATGATAGAAGATTTCTTTTAAGTTCAGGGACATATTTCACTTGTTCTATTTTTAATTCCTTACCATTTGACATCTTGAACCAGACTATACCCTCACCTTCAACCTGACATGGCTTATTGTCCCCTAATAAAACCACTCCCCCATCAAATTTCTTGAAGTCTCTTAAGAAGTTCTTACAAGGAGTCATGTGAAAAGAGCCCCCAAAGTCCAACACCCATTCATGTGTATTTTTCAACACTGATGTAACAAGAACTTCAGCACTATCATACCCATCAGAGTAAGAATCGGAGTTACCTGTGTCCCTTTTCTTCCAATTAGCACCTCCTCCCTTTGCCTTCTTTCTTTCTGGGCAGTCTTTCTTTAGATGATCTTCAGAATGGCATATGAAACACTTTCTTTTAGCCTTAGACTTCCCCTTCGAAGCATGTTTTGCCTTGCCTTCCCTTTTGTCAAACTTACCTCTGACAAATAAACCTTCACTGAATTCTTCTTTGACTTCTCCTCTCCTTTTTAATTCTTTAGAATTCAATGCAGCAAGGACCTCTTCCATTGTCAAACTCTCTCTACCATACATCAGAGTTTCGACAAAATGCTCATAGGAGTCTGGTAATGAGGTCAGAAATATGATTGCCTGATCTTCGTCATCCAGAGTAACCTCAATATTTTCAAGATCCAAGACTAATTTATTGAACTCGTCTACATGATCTTCTACTTTACCTCCTGAGGTCATCTGAAACGTATACAACCTTTTCTTCAAGTATAACCTATTTGCCAGCGATTTAGTCATGTACAGACTTTCAAGTTTCGTCCATACACCTGCTGCTGATGTCTCCTTGGTTACTTCTCGAAGCACTCGATCCCCGAGACTCAAGATTATAGCACTATGTGCCTTCTCCATAATCTCCTTTTTCTCTTTTTCGGACAGAGTTGCAGGTAGATTGTCTTTTCCATCCAGGGCTGCCACCGTACCCTGTTGAACTAACAGCGCTCGCATCTTTACTCTCCAAAGACCGAAGTCATTTTTGCCATCGAACTTTTCGAGATCGAATCTTGTTGAGCCCATGATCAAAAACCAGTAGTTCTTGCCTCGATTTGTTCTTTCGTTTTTATCTTCTCTTCCGAATCTCTTTGAATCGATTGCCACCTAGGGCTCTGATACCAATTGTTGATGCAAACCAACATCAAGATGAGAGAAAATGAAAACAAAATGACGATCTGCGAATGAATTGAAGAACTATGTGGAATGTTTATTCGACTACTAACATGTACAACAAGTAAGTGAATTAATTCTGACTAACTACTACCATTTATACTACAATACATCATAACAGACTAACAAACTTGACTTTGTGACTTTGACAAAGTCAACATACGCCTAATTGACTTTAATCACCTCTACACTCCATTTAAAAGAAAGTGACAAAAACTTCACAATTAATCTTATGAACATTCACATGTTTTAACACCTTTAAAATACTTTATTTAAGAGAGTTGAAATTCGCAATATTCACGAAAAAAAAAAGATGTTATAAATGTTGGTTTTCTAAAAAAAATTTAAGAATTGACTCCTCACGTACCTCCTTCAATTCCTTTTTTTTTTGCTGATGCCAATTATGAAGACAGATGTGCCTACTTTTTCAAAAAGGGTCATCCTATTTGGACCCCCTCTAATTCTAGTTAGCCTCCCTAATGATGGGTTTGTTGGTGAGACATTTTTTTATTGGTCCTTTTTACATAGCAATCTCCAATAAGAATAAAGCTATTTTTTTAATACAATAAATATTACACATATTTTTTTGTAGTGAAAACACAAACTTCAGAGTATTGATAAATCAAACATGGAAATATGTAATCTGAAACCAACTAACAGTATTAATAATGGGGTTTTCTATATGGCCCCCCTCTAAATTCTAGTTGACCCCCTTCATTATTACTCCATCAATTTCTTAAAATAAATATCATTATTATATCATGATTGTAGACTTTTTAATATTTTTTAATTTTTTAAATAAGTTAATCATATGGTAATAATGACAACTTTAATTATATAAAATGGTAATAATGATGAATTCTTAATTATGTATTTTTCTTTTTTTTAATTATTTCTTGTTTTTTTTTTTGAACGGCGAAAAGGAAACTTGACTCGGAGCTTCGGCATGGCCATCACCCCGAGCAAGAAACCCAAAATTTATTAAATCAAAACTAGCAAGGCGCTAGCATGTTACAAACATCAAAATAAAAAACAAGATAAAGGGTTAATACACCAGTTGTTCCAACCAAAGTTAAGATTACATTTATTCCTTCTATGTCTAATAAAAAAATACGAGAGTGCTTGAATTTGACTGTTGATGAGATTGCCATTTGAAGATACAGCTGCTCCAAATACTTTGCCATTCCTAAACTTCCAGGTTAACCACAAGAAGGTAAATATTACAGCCATAAAGGCTCTGAGTTTTTTACCTGATAGGCCTGCATTAAATCCCCATCTAAACAGACTTGTAATGTCATATAAGTTACCTCCATCCAGTCCCCACCATGATCCGATTTGACTGAGAACAACTTTTATAATAGGACATCCGATGAACAAATGATCCTCAGTTTCCTCGCAGTGGTTACACAGGGGGCATAAGGTTGACAAAAGAATTACACCTCTCCTATGAAGATTAACTTTCGTTGGAAGTCTTTTGTGTTTGATTTTCCATGCATTTATTTCCACCTTGCTCAGAACCCAATTGTTCCAATCAAAGCTCCAGTCCTCTGTTGCTTTTAGCCTCCTATCATCTGCTAATTTTTGAATCGATGCGACTGTGAACAAACCAGATGTTTCTAATGTCCACGATACTTTACTATTACTAGAAGATACCACCTGTTGGATTTGAAACAGATCATTCAAGGAGATGTTCATTTTTCCAAACTCCTTACTGATTTTTAAAATATTTCTCCATAGGCCTGGTGTTTTTCCTTTAGGATTTTCTTTGTCTAAATCTCCTTTCTCCCCATGAATTGATTGAACCACCAATTTCCACAATGAGTTGTTTTCAGAATGAAATCTCCACCACCATTTGGAGAGAAGAGCGAGATTAAGAGATTTTAAGCTTCCTATATCCAAACCACCGAACTGTTTTCGATTTAAGACTTGATTCCACGAGACCCAAGCGATTTATTATTTCCATTCTTAGTTCCCCAGAAGAATTGTGATCTCAAACTTTCCAATTTATTAATGATCTTCGATGGTGCCTTGAACAGTGAGAAGAAGTAGATACCTAAGCTGCCAAGAACTGATTTTAGGAGTGTTGTTCTACCTCCTATTGATAGATTGCGAGCATTCCACTTTGACAATTTTCTGTTGAATTTGTCAATAATGGGAGCCCACGTCTCGGTTTTGTTTATTGAGCCCCCAATAGGCAGCCCCAAATAATTAAATGGGAATTCTCCAGCCGCGCATCTGGACTTAGAAGCCAAAGTTTCTATTTCTTGTTTCGCAACTCCAATACCAAACAAATTACACTTCTTCAAATTAATATTCAAACCAGAAGATAGATAAAAGCATCTCGGTAAACGAACCAGGTTTGTAATGTTACGATCCGACCATTCCCCCATGAATATTGCATCATCTGCAAACTGCAGATGAGAGATTGTAGGACCCTCATTAGGCAGTTTTATACCATTAAAAACTCCCTTACGACATGCTTCTTTCATCATGACATTAATTGCTTCTGCAGCCAAAATAAAAAGAAACGGCGCCCACGGATCTCCTTGCCTTACCCCCTTATGCATCTTGAATTCACGGGAAGGAGAGCCATTAATGATCACTGACATTGTTGCAGATCTAAGACGTCCATCAATCCATTTTCGCCATTTTCCACCAAAGTTCATTTGTTGCATGATGTCGTCTATGAAAGACCATTCTATTGAATCAAACGCTTTTTCGAAGTCAACCTTAAAGATCAAAGCTTTCCTTTTTGATTTTTTCAGCCACGAAAGAACCTCATTTACTATAAGAGGGCCATTGAGAATATTTCTTCCTTCAATGTACGCCATCTGCTCGCACCCAATGACGCTACCAATTACTGTTTTTAGTCTGTTGGCCAGCAACTTAGCAACAATTTTGTAGAAGCAGTTGAGCAGGCTAATGGGTCGAAAATCATTGAATGTAAGTGGAGAATCAGTTTTAGGGATAAGCGCAAAGAATGAGGAATTGCATCCCTCATCAATAATGCCCCTGGTTTCAAACTGTTTTAATGCGTCGAAGAGGTTTGATTTAAGAGTATCCCAAATTTTCGTAAGAATTCAAAGGTGATACCATCGGGCCCCGGGGCCTTATCTGACCCTACATCCCAGACCGCCGCTTTCAGTTCCTCCATAGAAAAGGGTAGTTCGATAAAGTTCGATTGGTGTGTAGAGAGTCTTCTAAACAAGCTACTTCTGAATTTTGGTCGAAGAGTAGAAGAGGTAGAGAACCTTTTTGAGAAAAAAACCAACGCTTCCTGTTTAATATCGTTTGGATCCGTAATCCAAATACCATTTTTGGCAATTCCGTGAATCGTGTTTCTCCTCCTGTTTTAATTATTTCTTGTTATTATTTCTTTTAAATATTTATTTTAATTTATGATGGCTTTTTAATTATGTATTTCTTTAATTATTTCTTGTTACTATTTCTTTTAAATATTTATTTTAATTAATGATGGCTTCTTTAAATATTTATTTTAGTTTTTTGTTTTTCAAGAAAAAAAAAAGTTAGTTTTCTAAAAAAATTAGTTCTCAAAAATCGTATATTAATTTAAAGAAAAAAAAATCTTATATTAATTTAAAAAAAATCTATATTAAATCTTTTCTCTTCCCCATAAAACCATTTCAAATCTCTTCCCAATCTCTCTTCCTCTCCATACTTCACAGTTACTTTCACCGGCCACCTTCACCGGCGACTTTCACCGGCCACCTTCACCGGCCACCTTCATCGGCCACCTTCACCGGCCACCATCACGGCAGTTGCTTTCTTCACCTTCACCGGCTATCAAAGAACCACCGAACAAAGATTTCGTTTTATATGTGTAGATCTAGAGCGACAACAGTGAACGGTGGACAGAGTTTTCGTAGCCCCCCTCCAAATTCTAGTTGGCCCCCTTCATTATTACTCCATCAATTTCTTAAAATAAATGTCATTATTATATCATGATTGTAGACTTTTTAATATTTTTTAATTTTTTAAATAAGTTAATCATATGGTAATAATGACAACTTTAATTATATAAAATGGTAATAATGATGACTTCTTAATTATGTATTTTTCTTTTTTTTTAATTATTTCTTGTTATTATTTCTTTTAAATATTTATTTTAATTTATGATGGCTTTTTAATTATGTATTTTTTTAATTATTTCTTGTTGCTATTTCTTTTAAATATTTATTTTAATTAATGATGGCTTCTTTAAATATTTATTTTAGTTTTCTGTTTTTCAAGAAAAAAAAAGTTAGTTTTCAAAAAAAATTAGTTTTCAAAAATCGTATATTAATTTAAAGAAAAAAAAATCTTATATTAATTTTAAAAAAAAATCTATATTAAATCTTTTCTCTTCCCCATAAAATCTTTCTCTTCCCCATAAAACCATTTCAAATCCCTTCCCAATCTCTCTTCCTCTACATGCATCACAGCCACTTTTCCCGGCCACCTTCACCGGCGACCTTCATCGGCCACCTTCACCGGCCACCATCACGGCAGTTGCTTTCTTCACCTTCACCGGCTATCAAAGAACCACCGAACAAAGATTTCATTTTATATGTGTAGATCTAGAGCGACAACAGTGAACGGTGGACAGAGTTTTCGTAGCCCCCCTCCAAATTCTAGTTGGCCCCCTTCATTATTACTCCATCAATTTCTTAAAATAAATGTCATTATTATATCATGATTGTAGACTTTTTAATATTTTTTAATTTTTTAAATAAGTTAATCATATGGTAATAATGACAACTTTAATTATATAAAATGGTAATAATGATGACTTCTTAATTATGTATTTTTCTTTTTTTTAATTATTTCTTGTTATTATTTCTTTTAAATATTTATTTTAATTTATGATGGCTTTTTAATTATGTATTTTTTTAATTATTTCTTGTTACTATTTCTTTTAAATATTTATTTTAATTAATGATGGCTTCTTTAAATATTTATTTTAGTTTTCTGTTTTTCAAGAAAAAAAAAGTTAGTTTTCAAAAAAAATTAGTTTTCAAAAATCGTATATTAATTTAAAAAAAAAATCTATATTAAATCTTTTCTCTTCCTCATAAAATCTTTCTCTTCCCCATAAAACCATTTCAAATCCCTTCCCAATCTCTCTTCCTCTACATACTTCACAGCCACTTTTCCCGGCCACCTTCACCGGCAACCTTCATCGGCCACCTTCACCGGCCACCATCACGGCAGTTGCTTTCTTCACCTTCACCGGCTATCAAAGAACCACCTAACAAAGATTTCGTTTTATATGTGTAGATCTAGAGCGACAACAGTGAACGATGGACAGAGTTTTCGTAGCCCCTCTCCAAATTCTAGTTGGCCCCCTTCATTATTACTCCATCAATTTCTTAAAATAAATGTCATTATTATATCATGATTGTAGACTTTTTAATATTTTTTAATTGTTTAAATAAGTTAATCATATGGTAATAATGACAACTTTAATTATATAAAATGGTAATAATGATGACTTCTTAATTATGTATTTTTCTTTTTTTTTAATTATTTCTTGTTATTATTTCTTTTAAATATTTATTTTAATTTATGATGGCTTTTTTATTATGTATTTTTTTAATTATTTCTTGTTACTATTTCTTTTAAATATTTATTTTAATTAATGATGGCTTCTTTAAATATTTATTTTAGTTTTCTGTTTTTCAAGAAAAAAAAAGTTAGTTTTCAAAAAAAATTAGTTTTCAAAAATCGTATATTAATTTAAAGAAAAAAAATCTTATATTAATTTTAAAAAAAAATCTATATTAAATCTTTTCTCTTCCCCATAAAATCTTTCTCTTCCCCATAAAACCATTTCAAATCCCTTCCCAATCTCTCTTCCTCTCCATACTTCACAGCCACTTTTCCCGGCCACCTTCACCGGCGACCTTCATCGGCCACCTTCACCGGCCACCATCACGGCAGTTGCTTTCTTCACCTTCACCGGCTATCAAAGAACCACCGAACAAAGATTTCGTTTTATATGTGTAGATCTAGAGCGACAACAGTGAACGGTGGACAGAGTTTTCGTGGCCCCCCTCCAAATTCTAGTTGGCCTTCTTCATTATTACTCCATCAATTTCTTAAAATAAATATCATTATTATATCATGATTGTAGACTTTTTAATATTTTTTAATTTTTTAGATAAGTTAATCATATGGTAATAATGACAACTTTAATTATATAAAATGGTAATAATGATGACTTCTTAATTATATATTTTTCTTTGTTTTAATTATTTCTTGTTATTATTTCTTTTAAATATTTATTTTAATTTATGATGGCTTTTTAATTATGTATTTTTTTAATTATTTCTTGTTACTATTTCTTTTAAATATTTATTTTAATTAATGATGGCTTCTTTAAATATTTATTTTAGTTTTCTGTTTTTCAAGGAAAAAAAAAGTTAGTTTTCTAAAAAAATTAGTTTTCAAAAATCGTATATTAATTTAAAGAAAAAAAAAGCTTATATTAATTTTTTTTAAAAAAATCTATATTAAATCTTTTCTCTTCCCCATAAAATCTTTCTCTTCCCCATAAAACCATTTCAAATCCCTTCCCAATCTCTCTTCCTCTCCATACTTCACAGCCACTTTTCCCGGCCACAGCGACCTTCATCGGCCACCTTCAGCGGCCACCAACACGGCAGTTGCTTTCTTCACCTTCACCGGCTATCAAAGAACCACCGAACAAAGATTTCGTTTTATATGTGTAGATCTAGAGCGACAACAGTGAACGGTGGACAGAGTTTTCGTGGCCCCCCTCCAAATTTAGTTGGCCCCCTTCATTATTACTCCATCAATTTCTTAAAATAAATGTCATTATTATATCATGATTGTAGACTTTTTAATATTTTTTAATTTTTTAAATAAGTTAATCATATGGTAATAATGACAACTTTAATTATATAAAATGGTAATAATGATGACTTCTTAATTATGTATTTTTCTTTTTTTTAATTATTTCTTGTTATTATTTCTTTTAAATATTTATTTTAATTTATGATGGCTTTTTAATTATGTATTTTTTTAATTATGTCTTGTTACTATTTCTTTTAAATATTTATTTTAATTAATGATGGCTTCTTTAAATATTTATTTTAGTTTTCTGTTTTTCAAGGAAAAAAAAGTTAGTTTTCTAAAAAAATTAGTTTTCAAAAATCGTATATTAATTTAAAGAAAAAAAAATCTTATATTAATTTAAAAAAAAATCTATATTAAATCTTTTCTCTTCCCCATAAAATCTTTCTCTTCCCCATAAAACCATTTCAAATCTCTTCCCAATCTCTCTTCCTCTCCATACTTCACAGCCACTTTTCTCGGCCACCTTCACCGGCGACTTTCACCGGCCACCTTCACCGGCCACCTTCATCGGCCACCTTCACCGGCCACCAACACGGCAGTTGCTTTCTTCACCTTCATCGGCTATCAAAGAACCACCGAACAAAGATTTCATTTTATATGTGTAGATCTAGAGCGACAACAGTGAACGGTGGACAGAGTTTTCGTGGCCGGAGTAGGTTGTCGATTTCTGTGGGTTTGCATCGACCTGCCGATTTTTGTGGGTTTGCTACAACAGTGGCCGGAGTTATCCACCTTCACTAGCGTGAGAGCTGTTTTCGTGGGCGGAGTTCCGAAGGCCGGAGTTCTCATGGTCGGTTGTTGGCTCGACTCATCATTAAATTTGGAAAAAAGAAAAACAATGTATATACATCGATGGGTATGTATTATGAGTATTTAAACTTACTTAGATATTTGTTTTGTATTATTAACACCTTAATATTTGCTTGTATATATATACATCGATGGGTTTAGGGTTTGAGCCTTTTACTGATGATCTTCATGTTAAGAGTTACAAAGTTTTTAATTACCAAAGTTTGATTGTTATTTTCAAGGAATTTTACAGCTTTTTAAAAATTGTAATATGTGTTAATTAATAAAGCTGTTGACATGTTGACCTTATTGCTATTGGACATGGTTTGAAAAGACTGTACAAATTTAGCCAATAAAAAAAGGCTTACCTAATTTGCATTAATTAGGGGGGCTATTAAGATTTTTGTTGGGTCCAAATAGGATGACCCCTTTGGCCACCATCGTTGAAGTTGAACACCATAACTCCGGCCACCGTCGATGCACCAACAATCACTCTGGCCACAAGCATTCCGGCCAAAAACACTCTGGCCACTGAAAACAGAAAAAAATACTATGGCCACAAAGATCCGGCACTGGTTCGTTGTATACCCACACAAAACACAAGCCTAGATCTAACCCTACACAATGCACAACCCTAGATCTAAACTCCCACACAAGCGGTGTTGGTGGCGGCGGAGCCGTGACGGCGGCGGAGGGGTGACTGGCGGAGTAGGGAGAGGAGAGGGAGTGTGGAAGAATTTATGGATAAATTTCTATATGGGAAGTGGGAGGTATGAGTATATGAATAGGCTTTTATAAATATTACTACATATTATTAAAATAATAATATTAAAGTTGCTTTATATTCAGATTTTCTCTTTTTTTTCTTTAATATTATTAAATAATTTTCTTTCAATATTAAAGTTTAAATATTAAATTCTATTTTTAAATTTTAAATTTTTGTTATTTTTACATTTAAAAGAAATACTTATATTAAAAATAGTATACTTAACTAATACTTATATAAATAATTAAAAAAATAATTATATAAATAATAAAAAAAAGAAATAATTAAAGTAGTCATTATTACTATTATGATTACCTTATTTATTTTTATTTGAACAACAATAATTCTATTAGTATACACCTCTAGCAATATAATAGAGGTAGCAATAGAAAACAAACACCAAGTTTAATTACAAAGGGATCTCATAATTATAGTTTTTGTTATTGAAAAGTAATCTTTCTTTATATAAATAAGTTTAATTATAAAGAGATCTCATAATTATAGTAACGCCACTTTCTAATTTAAAGTTATATAATACATAAACAAGACACAATTGATATTAAAAAGTTATAAAAAATCCACATAGAAGGTACACCTTTTTATAGAAGTATTATATAAAAAATTATAAACGTGTTAAAAAAAAGAAAAAAACTAGTTATTCGTCTCAATTTTTTTTAATATAAATACAAAAGAGTATTTTGAAAAGTATTAATATTTTTTTAAATCGTTATTTATTTTTACAAATTTTGTGGACTTCAGCATTCTTCTAAAATAAAACTTTACTTTTTAACTTAAATTATATAATAAATGAATATTTTTTATATTAAAATAGTTGAAAAAATCAAAAAGAAAAATCACACGAGACATATTTTTTATAACAGTAATCTAAAAATATTTTTGAAAGTATTAGAAAAAACAACAAATTATTGATTATTACAACTTTATTTTGTAATTTAAATTTGAATAAAAATAAATAAACCAATCATTATATTTTCTCTTACCCAAAATCTCATGCACCCTTTCATCTTGGGTATTTCTATATGGACCCCCTCAATAATCTATTTGGCCCCCCTGATGTGACATATGTGAGTGTAAAAGATACATTGAAGATTGTAATTTAGTGATGTGACATAACCTAAGTGTGAGAATTTTATCAAAAAAACAATGATTAGGGGGGATAAATAGTATGACCCAATAATAAAAAAAATAATGATGAGTCAAATGTATACAATAATTATGTAATGATAGTTCTTATTCTAAAAAAGTAGATGGGTACCATAATAAGGGGGGTAGGCTCACACTTATCAAATCTGTCCTTGGCTCTCTTGGTTCTTATTTCTTTTCATTATACAAGGCCCCGGTAAAGGTTTTAAAGAAGCTTGAAAGCTTGAGGTCAAATTTCTTCTAGGGAGGTAACAAAGATGGGAAAAAAATTCATGGATAAAGTGGGATGTCGTATTATCTGATAAGAAAAATGGAGGGTTAGGGGTTGGAAGCCTACAATCTCTCAACGTTGCTTTATTAGCAAAGTGGATTTGGAGGTTCAACACGGAAGATTCAACACTTTGGAAAATGGTGATCCAAGCAATACACGGGGCTGCTGGAGGGCTCGATAAAGTAGTGCCAAAAGGACTGACAGTTGGGGCGTGGAATAGCATTCTAAAAATCTTTAAAGCCTTGGGTAAAGTCAATATTCCACTGGCGAGTTGGTTCCAAAGAAATCAGGATGGTGGATGGTGCTGGGCCATCGATCCTACACGTGGTTTTTCGGTCGCTTCGCTGCGTAAAGCCTATGATGATTTCTTCTTGGAGGCCCCTCGTTTTCAGCCATTTAGCTGGATAAAAATGGTCCCATCGAAAGTTAATATCACTGCATGGAGGGCTTACCATCGCAGGCTGCCTTCGAGAAAAAACTTGGTGAAGAGAGGTATTAATTTGATTTCTAATTGCTGTCCTTTTTGCAGAAGAATCGGAGGACCATATATTTTTTTGAATGCGGGGCTGTGAAAAACACCCTGGTATCAATTTGCAACTGGTGGAAATTAGATAATATGGTGCTGAACACTCATCCCCTCCAATGGGCCTCAACCTTGAACTTAAAAGGGGATGCTAGGAGAGCTCTTAATGGAGTTATTTACACATTCATCTGGGCTGTGTGGGACTGCCGTAATGGGCTCCTCTTTCAGAAAAATTCGAGTAAAAAGGTGGAATCGTTATTTGCAAATATTCAAGCATTGTCGTTTTTTTGGTTTAAAAATAAATCTGGTGAGAGCTCTTTTAGGTACATTTGGAGTGATTCGTGTTTAGGTCCGTCCATCTTTTTGTTTCTAATGTTTTCGTGTTGCTGTACTTGGTGTTTTCTAGCGCCTTGCTAGATTGATGAATAAAATTCTCTTGGCGGTTTTTGGGGGGTGATGGCAATGCCGAAGCTTTCCTAATTTCCGTCTATTGTCATTCAAAAAAAAAAAAAAAATCAGATGAATTCTTTGATTTTTTGTAAACGTTATCATAGGGATATGAGTTTTTCCTATAAAACGGATGTATTAATTATTATTATTATTACTTTAATTAAATTTATATGTTATTTATTTAATTAAATTTTTAACATATAAGCTTTTGTGTTCCTGTTATTTTATCTATATTTTGATATAAAATTTATTCAAAAAGATATTTAAAATCAAAAAAAATTATTTAAATCATAAACTAAATAAATACATTGCGTTGAATAGACATGTACTACGTTAATATTCATATGAGTATACGACAAACTGAATTTGAATTAAATGGTGTGACCGCATTATAAATCCTTTAAAACAAAATTTCATCATACATATATCAAATGATTATTATTTAGATTTTACATGTTTTATTTGAAATATTAATGTTTGAACATTAGTTTTTATATTATTTAACTTTTTTTTTAACTTAAAGAAATGAAAAAAGAACGTTCTAAGGTTCGATTTGTACTGTTATCACTAAGTAGAGTGTTATTACTTTACAATTCAACCAACTTTATTCACCACAAATAATAGTGTACGTAATGAACTTCATTTTGTCTCAAGTAATTAATGCAACGTACCAACATTATAAAACGTTATTATATGGCATTTGGTAACAAAATTTTCTCTGTCGCATGTTATTTTTTTGTTAATATTTAAATAAAGATATTCTTTAATGTGTGAGTTCTATTATATATAGTGTTTGAATGCTAGTTTATATATATATATATATATATATATATATATATATATATATATATATATATATATATATATCAATCCTTATTTTTTATTTTTCATGAGACATTACAACCTAGTGTCTATATGTGTGTAGAGAAAGAAAGAATAAAGTATTACCAAACCGGGTAGCGGTCCACCACTACTTGAAGCTTCGTCATAACCCAAATTGGGCTCCTCTTGCACATCTCTTTAGTTAAACCTAAACCACCACCCCATATTCCATTTTCCTTTACATGGTTAATGGCTGTTTCCTGTGAATATAGCTTGAGATTATTATAACTAAAGACAATTACAAGAATATGTTAAATCATAAGTACAATATGTATATATACCTGCAAATAATTCATAAGTGTTTCTAAAGAAGTTGTTCGATCTGGCCCAACTTCATATGATCTAATATAAAATTTCTCTTTGAATACAAAGTTATCTACCAATCTCATTGGATAATTATTATTTTGGTTAAGCGCCATCTTTGAGCTTAAGGAAATACTTCTCGTAACACCAACTCTTGTAGCATTTAACTTGATAACTCCATGCACTTCGATGGGTTGTAGCGAGCTTCGAATATTATTAAGTGTCATGCCATGGTACAAATAAGAATTCATAAGGAAAGAGGCAATGGTAGACTTAAAACCTTAGCTAATAAGTTCTCAAAATCAAATGATTGCAATATACATTGCTAACATTCCTGATTTAGGTATTTATAAATCATATAAACTGAATTACTTTCTTCATTTTTCCTGCATCATAAAGACACAGTCGTAAATTTCAACTCATGTTCGTAAATTTTCAACTTATGCATACATCCATGTAGGGTGAGCTAAATTGCAAGTTCGGTATGAAATTGTAGTCCATATGAAGATAAAACAATGCCTACCATAATTAGGCTATAACTTATAAGAAATTGATTTGTATTGACTTTAGTATATCATGTATTTGCAGCATGAATATATTTAAATTTATCCTTAGTTATGGTACTCTGTATAGTAAGATTTTTATATAAGGGGATTTCATTTAAAAAATTACTAATGATACTCATAATATACGAATGACGTAAAAAAGTTTGCTTAATTATAAGATAAGTATATAATGAAATTTCGCTAAAAACAAGAAATTAGGTTTTTAAATAATGCTTAATCTTCGCTAAAATAAATCATTTTACCAACAAATTACAAAGTAAAACAATATTTTGGATCTTTAAGATAAAATAATAATGATTTAATTCGATGACATGACTAATGATTGATGATTCAGTTATTCAATAATAAAAACATTGTACATCACAAAGTCAATGAACATGACTCACTATTACAATAACAAAAAGTTCTTTATTATAATAAATATTAGAATTCAATATTAGAAACTTAGATAGTGAAATAGATTACTCCTATGTAAATTGCAATTCCACGTGAACAACTTTTTTTTAGTTTCTAGATTTATTGATGGACCGATGCCGTCTATTTTCTATTTTGATAAAATCAAAAGCAACATTTATATTCAAATTAAAACAATGCAAAGGCAAAATAATAAAATAGAGGAAAAAATAATCAAAAACAACATTTACATTCAAATTAAAAAGATGAAAAAGCAGATAACAAAATAGAGAAAATATCAACGGACATATTGTTAGCGGAATAAAATATCATGAAAAATGTTTCGAGAAGAAGTGAATTAAATAAGAAAATCTTTAAACCCTTAAAGGCAGTTTGTCGTTGTATCCTTCAAAACCTTCATCGTTTAATGTGATGATATACCGAGCTTTCAATTTTTTGGGTTGGGATGTTGTTAACAAAAGTGACTGAACTAGACTTATAATATACACGGATGTTGGCTAATAAAAAAGGGCCTAACACCCTTCGGCCCCAATATCTCCCTCTATGGTTTAGGAGTCATAAAGATGCTTTTGCAACTTAAAATAAATGTTCATTTCACATCTCTTGTTTAACTTTATGCGATTTATCCCTTCTTGTTGGTTGTATGATCAATTAGTATTAACTAAAGAAAACTTAGAACTCGAGTTTTTAGTAAACAATTTATCCTTTAAACTTATTCAATATAATTATTAAGCACACTCAAATATTTAAAAGTCTTATAACAAAAAGTAATTTATTTGTGGGAAAAAATACACGAGAATATTATCATTGTATACAATTAACTTTATTTTGTACCTAAAAATAAATACAACTTACAAATTTGGTTCATTGTATATAATTGGTAACCTGATTAGGTTACCAGTAAGTTACCTATTGTCATAGGTAATTAACTTGATACAATGAACCAAATTTGTAAGTTGTGTGTATTTTTAGGAATAAAATAAAGTTGGTTGTATATAATGTTAATATTGACATAGTTTGTTGTACTTTCGCATTCATGTATTATTTATACAGAAAAAATGATCTAATGATATGTTAACATGTTAGATGTTGTACTCTTTGAGTGTCGGGTGTTGGATGAAGCATACAATGGTATGCTAGGTTGGCGGTGAGGTACCGAGGGGAACACCACCCCTCACTATTTTGTACCGAAAAAATATCAAACAATCAGCATTTGAATGCCAAAGAGAGAGGAGAAAGAGAGGAGAGAGAAATGTAACACCACTTTTCTAAAATAGCTTTTAAAATTCGTTTCCTACTGATTAACACTCTAAAACATCAGATTTTGTGGAAAACAGGCTTACATCACTTTAATGCTAACAGTTTCATAAAAAGTAGTGTTAAAAGTACCCTTTTCAAAAGCTTGGAGCTATCCAACTCTGCAAAACACTGGGGCCTTACCTTTGCTGGAAACTGGTTACCTGCATGCACAACATACTAAAACGTAAGTTTTCGCTTAGTGAGCATACTACTAAACGGAAAAACACATATAACATGAGTAACTCTTCTCAGGATGTCTTACATCCTAGCTATGACGTGTAAAACAGTCAAACTGTTAACTTGTCCCGGAGTATGATCACGCCTCGCGCATAACCAAGCCCCTGACGCTTTACTTAGGTATAAGGATCTCAATATACCCCTTTCACTTGCCTGGATACAAACACCAAGCCCCTGACGCTTTACTTGGGTATAAGGAGCTCAATATACCCCTTTCACTTTCCTAGATACAAGGTATCCGCTTTTCTTTGTACAAGGCTTCTCTAAGCCAGGTACCTGCTATACTCGTGCACATATATATCACATAT